>JAQZBX010008163.1:0-48708 GCA_029593785.1 Cabassous unicinctus | reverse complement strand
AGATTGTCTAATGTATTGTTCAAAGTCTTTGTTTCTTTGTTGATTCTCTGTCAAAATGTTCTGTCTAATGATGATAGTGGTGTATTAAATTCCCTTCTATAATTGTAGAGGTGTTTATTTCTCCACTTAGTTTTTCCAGAGTTTGTCTCATATATTTTGAGGCACCCAGATTAGGTGCATAAATGTTTATGACTATTCTCTCTTCTTGAGAGATTACCCCTTTTACAAATATATAGTGTCCATCTTTGTCTCTTACAATAGTTTGCATTTAAAGTTTATTTGGTCTGATATTAGAATACCTACTCCTGCCCTTTTTTGGCTATTGTTAGCTTGTAAAATTGTTTTCCAGTCATTCACTTTCAGTGTCCTTGAATCCCTTGGTCGAAGGTGGTTTTCTTGTAGACAGCATATAGATAGATGATATTTCCTTATCCATTCTGCTATTCTGCGTCTCTTGACTGGCGAGTTTAATCCATTAACATTCAGTGTTATCACTCGCAATGAATTTCTTACTTCAGCCATATTTTCTTTGGGTTAATGTATGTCATACATTGTTTTGTTTCTGTGTTTGTCTTTTTAGTTGTTTTTAAACTCTCCAACTCTCTCTCCCTTGTTTTTTCCTTTCAACTTGTAGAACTCCCTTTAGTATTTCTTAAAGTGCAGGTTTCTTTTTGGTATACTCTCTCAATTTCTGTTTATCTGTGAATATTTTGAAGTCTCCATCATTTTTGAATGCCAGTTTTGCTGGATAGAGAATTCATGGCTGGAAGTTTTTTCCTTTTAGAACTTTCACTATGTCATACCACTGTCTTTTTGCCTCCATGGTTTCAGATGAGAAATCTGCACTAATCTTATTGTGGTTCCCTTTTATGTGATGGTTCTCTTTTCTCTTGCTGCCTTGAGTTTTTTCTCTTTGTCCTGAGCATTGGACATTTTGACAAGTATATGTCTTGTAGTTGGCCTGTTGGCATTTGTACTATTTGGGGTGCACTGTGTTTCTTGGATCTGCACATCCATCTCTCTCAATAGGATTGGGAAGTTTTCAGCCATTATTTCCTTCAATCCTTCTTCTGTTCCCTTTCCCTTCTCTTCTCCTTCTGGGATGCCCATAATGTGTATGTTTGTGCATTTTGTGTTGTTGTTTAAATCCCTGAGTCCCTGCTGGATTTTTTTCTTTCTTTTTGTCTATCTGTTCTACTATCTGTTGGATTTCAGATGTATTGTCTTCCACGTCACTAATTCTTTCTTCTGTTTATTCAAATCTGCTGTTTTGTGAATCCAGCGTCTGTTTGATTTCTTGGATTGTGACATTGATCACCATCATATCTATTATCTTTTTATGTATGCTTACAATTTCTTCAGTATGTTCTCCCAGTGTCTTCTTAATATCCTTAATCTCTTCCTTCACTTCATTAAGCTGGTCGATGATATTTGTTTGGAAAGCTTTGATTAGTTGTTCGATGTTCTGCATCTCTTCCTGGTTTTTTGTTTGTTCATTGGACTGGTCCATGTCTTCCAGTTTCTCAGTGTGGTTTGAAGATTTTTGTTGCCCTGTAGTCATCATTTTATCTTGATGGGTTTATTCGGTTGATTAGCTCCTCTCTCTGCTCTAGAGTTTTATTTAGCTGGTTGTTCTGCGTGTGTTTTAAGTTTTTTCTTTGACACTTTTTCTTTGTATTTTATTTCCTTGCTTTTTTCTGTGTTCCCTTGAAGGCAAAAAATTAGGGCCAGAGGAATCAAAAGATGTGAGAAAGGAAGAAGGATAATAGCAATACTGACATAAGTTAGAAAAGGGGCTGTATAAGACTTAGTGAAACAAATATTTAGCTAATGTACACCATGTGGAGTAATAGGAAAAAAAAGTTGAGTACCTACCATGGCCTGGGAAACAAAATAGAGGAATATACATATAATGATTAAGAAAGCTAGAATGATGAGAAAGGAGAGAAATAGTAAAGAAAGAGCTGAAAGGAAAAAGTTAATATTAATTAAAAAAGAAGAAAACAGAATAGATAGAATAGAATTTAGACCCTTAAGTTATGGGCTAATGCAAAAGCATGGTTTGTAAGAACCACAACAGAAAGCAGAAGGCAGAAAGATGAGGGAAGCAAAAGAGATAGCTTGGGATACAAAATAATATAGACATAGAAAAGGAAATCACTGAAGAAGAACCACGGCAAAGAAGAGGCAAGCTTGCAGCACCTAATTTAAAAAAAAAGAAAGAAAGAAGTAGGGGCGGAGGAAAGGGGAAAGAAAAGCAAGAGACAACAAATAAACAGAGAAAAATGAAACAACCACACAAGCAAGCAGTCAAACAAATCTAAGGAAGAACAGTGTTTCTTCTTGGGCCCTTGTGGAACCTCTCAGCTTGCTTGTATTTATCACTCAATTGACCTGCATGGTTCTATCTGCAGGTTTTGAGGCAGATTTTAGCTATTAAACTAAATTAAAAAGAAAAATTCATTTTTTATTTTTTAAAGTGACTTTTTTTTTTTCTGTGGCAAAATATGGGACCCAAAATATGTCCTCTTCTAGACCACCCCCTTCACTAAGGGGACCCTAACTAGGCTCAAGGACACTAATCAAGCACTTCCCACTTCCTGGCCTCTCCAGGGGAGCTGAAGCTCTGATGCTAGTCAGTAGAGAATGATAAAAATGGCTGACTCCGCCCCTTCTGGAGGCAAGCCTGAGTGTCACCAGGCTGTTTGGTAAAACAGGCTTCCTCAGTAAATTTGCCTCTCCCCTCGGCCTGGCTCTGTTTCTAGCCAACTTATCAGCTCCCCAAAGCTATGAGGGGGTCCAGGCAGCCAAATCAACAGAAAGGAATTCCCCTTTCCACCTTCTGTCATATCCCTCCCAATCTTGGAGAATGCTCCCTGTCACGGCCTTGCCGGCATGGGGTTGTGGCATTTCCCTGGGCAGCTTGGTAAGTCAACTTCCTCAGCAGATTTGCCACTCCCCTCAGGCTGGTCCTGCTTTAAGCCAGCGATTTTGTTCCCCAAAGCTGCAAGGCGTTCCAGGCAGTAAAACCTACAGCAAGGAAAGCCTTCTCGACCTTCTAAAAGAATCCTCCCACTCTCTGAGAACTCTCCCTCTCACCCGTTTGCGGGCAGGAGTCATGTTTCAAACCAGCCTTTTTCCTTGAGGGTGGGGCTCTGCGGTCTGTGTTAACCTCCACGGGCAGGGTTAAAACTCACGAGTCTCCACCAAGCAATCCACGCTGCCAAGCTGCCTGCAGGTATATGTCCCAGTCTTCTCTCTCTATGCACTCACAGCACAGATCCCCGGGCAGGACCTTGTCCCCAATCAGCCATCCTCAGAGAGCTAGTCACTGAATGCCCTCCTAAACCAATGCCATCTTGCCTCCACCCCCTGTCCCTTCAACCAGTTTTATGTTGCAATGTACATAGTCTAAAACCTCAGCTAAATAAGTAAGTAAAAATCTCCTTCTCCACAAAAAGTTTCTTGTTTCCATATAGTTTTGGCCCTTGCTTTCTCATATGAAATGAATTATATTTGGCAATTTTTGTTTTCCCTAGGAGTAGCCAAAATTCAGAAGTTCATTTTTTTCCTCCTCCTTGATGAATATTTGTACTTTCTTTCTGAATTCAAAAAAATATTGTCAATAGAGCAAAACAAAGATATATTTCACCTTTTCCCTTACACTTGAAATAAGAGAAAATTGTGTTCTCTCTGAATCATGAATTTTTAGGGAAATGATGCCAAGCTGATTTCACATTGTTTAGCTACCGATTTGACAATATGGAGGTTGGCGTCAGTGTGTCAAGTGTCATGAATTGTAAGGAAAATGCTATTACACACACATGCTCAGTCATTTCTTAAATAGTTTGTCTTCTCAATCAGCAAAGCACCTTAAATAGAACATATTTTGTGTGTGTGTGTATATATATATATATATATTAATATGTATATGTATATGTATTGCAAATCCATCTGTACACTGGATAAATACCTTTACATCTCAATGGATTAAAGCCACTGTAACATGTCCATCCAATATAAGTGTGTTTCACATCAGTTGGGAATGGATGAATACAATGTTAGATTCCTTAAACTTAGGGGAAGCGACAAGTTTGTCCACGTATTGATGTCACAATTTTAAGGTGGCACTTATTCTGTTATTATAAGGGAATCTCATACCTGAGCTTATATGTATTTCAGCTTATCACAGGAGCTGTTTATATACTGGAGAAATGATCATTTGTCTGTATTAATATCCTTCCATGAAAACAAAAGTTAGTCAATTGATATTGGTAGGGTATTTCCAGGGTCAAGAGGCAAGAACACCATAAATTTCTCTTTCTCTTGTGCCAGGTTGAACTGGGAACAGCATGGATCACAGAAACAAATCCAGAGTCACTGAGTTCCTACTTCTAGGGTTTTGGCCTGAGAAAGAAGGAGAGTTTCTCCTCTTTGCTCCAGTTCATGTACATGACCTCTCTGATTGGCAGCACCACCATCTTCCTTCATGTGTGTTGTGACTACCATCTGCACTCACCCGTGTATTTCTTTGTAGCCAAACTTTCCTTCCTTCAGGTCTCTGTCACCTCCACAGTGGTGGCTAAGATTCTAGCCAACACTTTTTCACTCACCAAAACAATATCCTTTATGCGGTATCTCACACCACCTTTCTTCAATTTCCTCCGTGGATCCACACAGTTTTTCATCCTCACTGTCATGTCCTTTGATGGATATGTTGCTATCTGCAACCCACTGAGTTATGCCATCATGGTGAATAATGTGCAGACATGTATAATGTTGCTTCTGGCATTCTACATGGGTGCATTTGTGTTGATTTTAACTTCCTCCCCCTTTACTGTACCTCTGCCCCTTTATGGGACAAACATAATCATTCACTTCTGTGAGGGACAGCACCCCAGCGCTATAGCTGGTCTGTGCATATATGTCTCTGCCAGAGCTTGCAGACTTCATCTTTTCTGCTGTGTTGCTCTTGGGCTCCTTGCTGTTGACAGGTTTCTCTTACACCTACATTGTCATTACTCTCCTCAAGATTCCTTCTATACAAGGAAGGCAGAAAGCCTTCTCCAAGTGTGTTTCTCACCTCACAGTGGTTACACTTTTTAACGGGAGTTCCATTTCCATCTATGTTCCCCCTAAAATGGACAACATATTGGATGTTAACAAATTTGCAACTGTGCTGAACAGCACTGTAACACCAATGCTGAACTCTTTTATTTACAGCCTCTGGAAGGAAAAATTCAAAGAATCTGTGAGGGATGCCATCAATAAATATTTAAGTATGCTAGTAAATTTAAGTTCTCATAAATGATATTCATATATATGAATATCAATTACTCTTTCTGTCAGGCAACAAAATCATTTTATTATATAACTACTTGAAGTATATTATTCAAGCAGAAGAGAGAAATTTAGGAGAACATTTATTCTAAATCAGTACTTCCTAATACATGTTTAATGTTCACTTAAAAGAGGATTGAGTAGATCTCAAAATACACAGATAGCTTCCTACGTATATACACACACAAAAATATATGCATGATTCTTAATTTTCTATTTTTCTTTGCCTACAGTCTTTATAAGACAAAATTCTCATACAACCTAGTGATTTGAACTCAAGCAAAGCCACCACTGTGTGACTATGCTTCAGGGAAATTCTCACCTTTATTTAAATTTTTTCTCTTGATTTGTTTGAATATTATTTAAATTTTTGTTTTTGATATATAAATAAGGTATCTTTAGAATAAAATATTAAATACATTTGACATCATCTTTGAAATATTGTATATGAAATCATTTATCCTATTAATTATTTAATTATAAATTTAATTTGTAGACTGGTCTCATAAGGCTCCTTATCACTTACAATCTATAGTATTAATGCTCCTACATCTGTCAACAAAAGCTAAGTGTATATCTACCTTTTGAGCTGGAATTCATCAGCACTTACAACCCTCAGCTAATCATGCAAAGAGAGATATGTAGCAGGAATATTCAGTTTGTTATATCCACATTATCTTTCCAGGACTGCTGAAAATATTAGTGACTGAACTTTTTATAGACTTTTATGCAAATATATTTTATTAAATGCAAATAATAACAGTGACCTGGGATTTTCATCATGACTTAGAGTACATTACCTTATCACCATTTGAATGAGCAGTTGTTAATTAGATTTTAATTACCTTAACTATCTTAATTAGATGTACGTGATAAAATCAGTACAAGGAAATTACTGAATTGAACATGAAGGAAAATTTACAGTTTTTACTACAAATTATGCATTTCAAAGAAGCCAAAAGTCTCATGTAAGTAATATGTAATTTCAAAAGAATACTATTGGGTAGAAGATTATCAAAATATACAAATCTTAAAGATGGTTTCTTCACATACAACATTCCTGTCGGATGTTATAGGATTGTTAATGTTTAAAAAACTGTAACACTTCTCCTAACAGAAACCAAGATAAATTATAATGATTTGTATTTGTTTTTCAAATTATTCAAGCCTCTTTCTAAATTAACTTTTTGGGTTGTAGTCTACTAATTCATGGTGTATGTTTTTTTAAAAATATATGAACATGTATCACCCTGTTGCAATTGACTGTCAATTTGATTTACCAGAAGACACAAAATCTCATGAAGACGCTAATGTTGGCTACTCCACTCAAATTTGAACAACTAGTGCTGGATAAATAAGTCTTGCTTAATTGAATGTGATACATAGCTCACTGTGACTGCAATCCTGGTCTGCTTTATTTACTCTAAATTTTATGTTTATTAATGTACCTGGCAACAAATAAATATTGGAAAAGCTCAGTTGACTGAATGAATACTAAGTGGTCTTTATATATTTCCCTAAAAAATAAACAGATGGATGCTATGCATTTATATATAAACATAAAGAGAGTAAAAGTTAAAATTGAAAATTTTATTTCTGCTTTGTTATTGTAACTGAAACATTTCTCATATCTTAAAAATTACTCTTATTCATTTGACTCTATAAAATATTGTTCATAACTGGACAAATATAGATTACTCTTTGCTTGATCTAATGATACTTTAGGGGAATTTTCCAAATGTCCAAAAATTTATTTTTATTATATTGTTATGAAATAATTATGAATGTGTTTAATGTAGAAAAAGTACAGAAGGCAGTATTCTAACGTATCAACTTAGAACTGATGAAAATTTTTTAAAGAATTTACAGACTTTGAATGATAGCCATTTCAATTTCCTTGATACCCACTCAAATAAAACAAACCAAGGAAAAATTATCAGTATAACTTCTTCAAGTTTTAAGGTGAATTTAACTATTTTTCAGCAGGATTACAAAATGCTGTAGCTGAAAGGAATATTTGATATCTCTTTATTCAAACTCTTTATATAAAATTGGGGGAAATACAGTAAAGGAAGTTATGCATTTTATATATAAATGAAGTAAAATCAGGAGTTTAATGGAATTCAAAACTTCAGTCATTATTTCATTATTTTAATATGTAATTTTAGTCCTGTTATACAAGGTTCATTTTTAAATGCTAAGTGAACAACTGTTATGAAGGCAATCTAGGTCCCTGTTTGAAGAAGCATGGGGAAGTGAGTAGAATAAACAATTAACAGCAATAGGTTTGAAAAAATGCTCTCTTTTTTTGTTTTATAAAAACTATTTTCTTTGCACACTTGTCTACTGGAATAAGAATCCCAAAATTACCTAAAAGAGTTGTCTGCTCTACCCAGACATCTAGACTCCTATAAATTTCATTTATTTGCCAGGATCCTAAATCTTTCTTTGAAATCTCTGGCATACATGTGTCCAGTTTGCCTGCATTTTGTTGATATTGGAATAATTGGTAGTGCATAAATACAGTTGCATTTCAAGGTCTTTCAAGGAAACATATCCTTTTAGATCTATAATACATGGATTGATGGATAAATTTAGGTCTGGACACTGGGCTAATATATTGTTGTTTTTTCATTATCTCTAGGAAAAATGTGGCCAATTATCATAGTCAGGAACTCCTGACTCATTCAATCTTTATTGCCCATTCTGGAAACCACATTGATTTCAACAGGTTAATTTGCTCCAGGTATCCCTGCTAGGGTGTTAAATCCAGAATCATGAAATGTTCCTATCTCTTCATGTTAATAAAATCTCCCTTATCCAAACCTTTCTTCTATTTCTCTTTGCCATCCATACGTAGTTTCAGAAATGTTCTTCTGTTTCATGATATTATCCAATTCAGAAAGGCATTCTGGAGAATAACCCCTTTACTCCTGTAGCAGTGTAATAAATTTGAATTGTCATGCTGATACTTGATCCTATTTATTGATCTAGAAAAAAGAGGGTGTGGGTAGAAGGTGATAGTGAGAAGGGAAATGCCATCTTCTGAGATATAAACTTAATCTTCATAGATTCCAGGTATAGTAGGTTGTCCAAAAAGAGTACCAGTAACACTTGCCTCCAACCCCATCTGAACATGCTGCTCTCTAAGCAGAAGGTGGAAACTATTCGCCCTCTCACTAAATCTACTCTGAGTCTGCTCTCAGTTTTCCATGCTTTCCTACTTTGTGCCATGACATTTGTATAGGAGTAATGTTTGGTCAAGGAGGCCAGCATTTTTATAACTTAACTACATATGCAATCAATTCTAAGTCCTTACCTTCCACCACATTTTGTACTCTGGATATAAGAAATGACACAGAGAACATCTGACTTTCAAATTATGCCCAGAGTTAGGAATCTTACTAACGTGAGATTGTCATTTATGCTTTCACAAAATCAGCTGCACTCAACAATGCCAAACATTTCCATGATTCTTAAAGTTACGGTTTTTACATAACTCCAGTGTTAGAGATATATCACAAGGGTAGCTCATTTTAACTCTATCCAGTACCAATCAACCACAGTGAAATTATGAGTAATTTTAACACTTCAGAATGAAAGTGGTCACCACTAGCACCTCAACTTTCTACTAGATGTGGAAACTTAGTTGTCATCTGACTACTGAGTATTAAAAATTCTAAATTGTTTCTGAGTTAGTACATCCAAGAAGCACTTTTTATTTTATTTTTTATGAAGCTTTAGATTGCATAAATGCTGCATTGTAAATATAAGGGATTCTCATATGTCTCACCCCTCCCCCTACGCAATTTTCCCCATTAAAACATCTTTCATTACTATGGTACATTTGTTACAATTGATGAACACACATTGAAGCATTGTTACAAGGCATTGTCTATATTTTACATTATGGTTTACGCTTTGCACTGTAAAATTTTATAGGTTTTGACAAAATGTATAATAGTGTATGTGTCATTGCAATGCAATGGAGAACAATTCCAATGTCCCGAAAATGTCCCATGTTTTACCTACTCTTTCCACTCCCTCCCCTTATCACCTCTTGTGACCACTGCTTTTATATCAATTTTAAAAATTCTTCCATTACTAGAATAATAATGTCTAGTTTAGACCGTAGTTGCGTTCTCACTTTATGTTTGTTCATTTTTCAAATCTTGAAGATTATTGGATGGTGATGCCCCTTCTGCTTCTGATTGAGAAGGGGCATAGATCCCATGGGACATATGGGTAGAACTGCCTTGCTTCCAGCTGTAGATACTCTCTGTTTTTTGGGATGAGCATTGTCCATCATCACAATTTTGTTACTTGTCCTGGGCAAGTCCTATAAACTGGAGAGGATGTGTTGGTTGCAACTCTGTTGAGATTCAGGGCTCAATTGGCATATGAATAGAAAGCATATCTAAGTCTCTGGGACACATATTTAATGGGTATATTGCTAATTATAGGTTCAAATGAAAAGGGCATAAGAACCATGTGTAGGGAAATTATAAATGAGCATAACTGATACATTGGGAGATAGGTTATCATATATTCCAAGATCAGGCCTGCTGACAGGGGGCTGAGTTCTTGGTGTTGTCTGCCCTACCTTTAGTGTCCAGATGCCTCTAGAGCTCTCAGGAGCACCCCTGGATGAGACACTGTTTACTCTGGCAGTCAGTGAGATCCTCCTATTATATGCATAAGTGTAACCTCTGGAATGAACTCCCAACTCACTTTGAAATCTCTTAGTGTTAGAAACTCATTTGTATTTAATATTTCTCCCTTTTGGTCAAGGTCTTTTCCAAATGAATTGCTAGTTGGCACTTGGTAATAATCTCTCAGTCCTAGGGAGGCTCATCCACAGGAGTCATGTCCCATGCTGGGGGGAAGGTAGTGAGTTTATATGCTGTGTTTGGCTTTGTGAGAGGCCACATTTGAGCAACAAGGTGGCTGTCAGGAGTTATGACTTAGGCAATATATATACTAGGCTAAGTTAAAATTTCACAAGAACAACTTTCACAAGTACAAGTATCAATATCAAGGGCCTGGCATATTGGTTTGTTCACCTTTGCTAAACACTGCCCATGTATTCTAGGGATTCTTGCCTCTCTATTAGAGAATGTAGCAGGACTCCTCAGGATAAGAATTCAATATTCTTGCAGTTAATGTATGGGTCTCTACCCACTGAGAAAATACCCCATGACCACTTGAACACATTCATATTCATATTCCATAGAGGCATGCCTAAGGTTCACCTCTTTCCAAACATCCCCCCACCAACACCCCATACCAGTGATCCTTCCCTGCCACATTTGCAACACTTCTGTAATCCAAAATCTCCCCAAAAAGCCAAAAATAAATAAAAATACAAAATTTTAAAATTTTAAAAATAATTAAAAATAAATTTGTACTGTCTTTCATTCCCATAAGATTTATAATCTCTTATGTAGAATGACAATTTCTTCTCTATTTTCTCCCAGTGTCTTATTTTTTCACTTTATTTTTAAAGATGCTATATATGTTTCAGAAATGCCCCATAATAAATATAGACGATTCCTGTATTCCCACCCACTCCCTTTCTCACATTTTAACAATAACATCTTACATGAGTATGGTGCAATTGTTACAACTGATGAAGAATTATTGGAGAATTGTCACTAACCATGGTCAATGTTTTACATTATGGTTCACATTCTGTACAGTACTTTTTTATAGGTGCTAACAAAATACATAATTGCCTGTATCTTTTATTGGAAGATCATGAAGAACAATTCCATTGCCCTAAAAATGCCATGATCCAACAATTCTCCCCTCTGCTTCCCCTCAGAACTCATGGTCACCACTAAGTTGCAATTTTCAAAGAATAAGTTTCAAAGTTACATGCATTAATATTGAAGGCTTGACATATTGGTCCATCTTCTTTTATTAGGCACTGTCTATGACAAGCACCACGTCTAATGTTAATTCTCTTAATATATTCTCATGGAATGCCATATTTTGGAGGTTTTTCTAGAAATAACATAGGAAATGGAAGGACTATTACAACATAGGAGGTATCATGCAAAATAACATTTTGAATAACAGTAATTGAATCTACCAGAAAACTCTGGGGCCTACTATTAAACATGCACCTTAGATTTATCTCATCAGCAGGGCAAGGTTGTTGTGCTATAGATACATCAACTCCTGTCAGTCATTGGTAGAGTTTTGCTCAAAAAAACATTGATCTATAATACCTCTGGTCTTTTACCTTGCAAGGATGAAGAAGCAAGTGAAAGAGCTTGGGCAAGAGATGTAAGAGAAAGTGAGATTTTATATATTGTTGTGATAAGAACCACAAAATATGGATGATGTTTCAACAATGTCTATTTGGCTTATAACCACAAAAAAATTTAAAAATCAGACAAATATATTTTAAAGGTACTAAACAACAGCTAGGAAGCACTTGAGCCCTGAGGGATGGGAAAAGTGAATTGAGCTCAAAGGGATAAACTCAAACCTATGAGCTATTAGGATAATAGGAAGGTCTTGTCTCTATAGTGGAGAATAGTTAGACCTGGACTTAACACTGATTCAGACTTCCCTAACACAATGTAAATGATTAAACTGTGACCAACTAATTCTAGTATTCCCCATTACAAAATTCAAGAATATTTATAGGAATTCCCAAATATCCAGCACCTAAAACTCTAAAATTGACAATGGTCAGTAGTGAATAACAAATTACCAACCATACAAATAAGCATAAAAGTACAACACATAATATAGACAATAATTAATCAATATGAAACTAGAATTGACATAGTTGTTTTAATAAATCCAAAAGGACATTAAAGCATATGTGATAACTGTGAACCATATGTTCACAAAATTTAAGGAAGAAAGAGAAGATATTTCTTAAAACACTTATGAAATTTCAGCATAAGAAAATAAATTGTATGAGATGAAATATGTAGTATTTAAAATAAGTGGAAGGAAAGCCATTGTAGGAACAAAATGATGATGAATTTGGAGATATAACAATTAAAAACAAAACATTAAAATAATGAAAAGTACAAAGGCTCAGTGAACTGTGTGCCATAATATACATGTAGACTAATATACACATAGTTGGAGTTTCTGAAGTACAGTGGGGTGAGTAGAAAAATATTTCAATAAATATAGCTAATTTACTCCATGTGCTATATGGCTACATGTCCATAAATTTGAATGAAGCCCAAGCTCAAAAGAGGTGAAAAAGACTACAATCAATCAAATTACAACTTCTGCACAGATTAAGCATCAGCTCTCCAATCTCTACTCCCCTCTTATCTTCTAGCAATCTATCAGCCAGATTCTGCCTCCATGAGTCTGCTCACAATTCTTAGTTAATATCAGTGAGATTATGCAATATTTGTCCTTTGAGTCTGTCTTATTTCACTCAACATAAGCTCCTTGAAGTTCATCCATGTTGTTACATGTGTCAAAACTTCTTTCCTTCTTACAGTGGAATAACATTACATCGAATATATATACCACATTTTGTTTATCCATTCATCTGTTGATGGGCACCTGGGTTGTTTCAAACTTTGTAGTATTTCAAGACTTTCTATATATAGATAGGATCATGTCATCCGAAAATAGTGAAAGTTTTACTTTTTCCTTTCTAATTTGGATGACTTTATTTTTCTTGCCTAGGTGTTCTAGCAAGAACTTCTAGCACATTGTTGAATAAGAGTGGTGATAGTGGGCGTCCTTGATTTGTACCAGAGCATAAAGAAAGACTTTAGTCTTTAACCATTAAGTATGATGTTTGCTGTGGGTTTTTCATATATGTTGCTTATCCTCTTGAGGAAGTTTCCTTCTATTTTCATCCTTTAAAGTGCTTTTCCCAAGAAAATATGTTGACTTTTTTTGAGTGAATGCCTTCTCTGCATTGATGGTGATAATCATGTGATTTTCTCAATCAATCTGTTAATGTGGTGTATTATATTAACTGATTTTCTTATGTTGACTTGTATACCTGGGATAAAACCACCTTGATCATGGTATATAATTTATTTGACGTGTTGTTGAGCTCAATTTGCAATTAACATGTTGAGGATTTTTGCATCTAAGTTCATTAGAGTAATTGGTCATTAATTTTCTTTTCTTTTCTTTTATACATTTATTTTTAAAAAGATACTTAGATTACATAGATATTACATAAAAAGTGTAGGGATTCCCATATGCCCCACTCCCTACACCTCCCACACTTTCATACACTAACAACCTCCTTCATTAGTGTGGTACATTTGTTATAATTGATAAACACATATTGGAGCATTGCCACAAGGTGTGGATTATAGTTTATATTATAGTTTATATTATAGTTTAATCTCTCTCCTACACATTTTTGTAAGTAATGACAAGATATATATTGGCCTGTATCCATCACTGGAACATCAGTCAAGACAATTCCAATGTATGGAAAATGCCACCATATTACATCTATTTATTGTTTTAAAGATACTTAGGTTACATAAATGTTACATAAAAACTATAGGGGATTCCCATGTTCCCTGCTCCCCACACCTCCCACATTTTCCCACATTAACAACATCCTTCATTACTGTGGTACATTCATTTCAATTGATGAACACATTTTGAAGCATTGACACTAAGCATTGATTAAAGTTTACATTGTAGTTTGCACTCTCTCCCACACAATTCTGTAGGTTATGGCAAGATATATAATGGTCTGTATCTGCTATTGCAATGTCAGTCAGGACAATTCTCAAGTCGCGAAAATGTACCCACGTTACACCTCCTTTTCCTTCTCCTGGTTGTCAGAGCCTCCAGTGGCCACTGCCTCCATATCAATGATATAATTTTTTCCATTCTTAGAATCACAATAAGCCTATAGTAGAATACTAGTAAGTCTATTTTAGCCCATAGTTCATTCCCCAGTCCTGAGGATTCTGGGATGGTGACGTCCACTTTACCTATAATTGAGGGGGCTGTGATCCATTTGGGCCGATGGATGACATTCTCTTGCTTGCCATTATAGACTCTTTCAGTTCCTTGGTATGCTAGTTGTCCATCATTACCTCCTTGTTAGCTGTCCTGGTAGGACCAATTAACTGGAGATTAGGTTTTGCAACTCCGTTGAGATTCAAGGCCCAGCTGGCACATGGAAAGCCCAAAGATTTAAGTCTCTTGAACATACACCTACCAACCCTAGAACAAATTATAGGTTCAAAGAGAAGAATAGAAGAGCCATGTGTAGGGAAACCACAACTGGGTCCAACTCTGTCACCCTGGGGAGCATAAATTCCAAAGTAGGGCCCAAAGCAAGGCATCAAACTCCTGAGCTATCTGCCCTGACTGTAGTGTCTGGATGCCTCCAAAGCCCTCAGAAGCCCCACTATTTTGGGTAGTATCTACTTTGGCAGTCAATGAGATCCTGCTGAGATGTGTATAAGCGTAACCTCTGAAATGACCTCCTGACTCACTTTGAAGTCTCTGAGCCATATAAACTCATTTGTCCCTTTTGGTCAAGGTCTTTTTCCAGTTGTATTGTTAATTGGTGCTTGGTAGTAATCCCTCAGGTCCAGGGAGGCTCATTCTCGGGGGTCATGTCCCACACTGGGAGGAAGGGAATTTATTTATATGCTGAGTTTGACTTAGAGAGAGGTCACATTTGAGAAACAATGAGGCTCCCAGGGGGCAACTCTTAGGCACCCTATAATACTAGGCTAAGTTTCAATTTTAAGAGTAAAGGTTCATAAGCACAGACATCAATATCATGGGCCCATCAATGGACCATCCTCCTTTATTAATCATTGCCCCTGTACTTGGGGGATTCTTGGTGCTCCATTACAGAATGTGGCAGAGCACCCCAGGATGGGAATTTGATATTCCTTCAGTTATTGTGTGAATCTCCACCCACCATGACAATGCCTCATGAACATATGAACACATTTATATGCCTTATATGTATACCCACATGAGCTACCTCCTATGTATTGCCTATTAGTGACACCCCACACCAATGATCCTCCCCTGCCACACTTGTAAACCTGTGATATGAAACTTCTTCATAAATGAAGCCAATAAAATAGCTAAGAACAATTAATGAGAAAATGAAATAATGACAGTTTTAAAAATAAAATATTTTAAAAATTTGAAAAAATATGGGATAATAGAAACTAATGAAAAAATATTTAAATTTTTTTTGACATTTTGCCCATCATCACTGTAAGATCTATTGTCCTATATGTAAAGAAACATTTTCTTCCATTTATTCCCCCACTGTCTTACTTTTTTCATTTTCTCTTCAAATAAGTTTTAAGTTACAGAAAAGTCACATACTGAATACAGGGGACTCCTATATACCCAACATTCTCCCCCTTTTCCTGCTTCCCCTGTTAATAATATTTTATACGTGGATGGTACATTTGTTATAGCTGATGTACCAATAATGAGACATAGCTATCAACCATAGTCAATGATTTACATTATGGTTTACATTTTGGACAACACACTTTCATAAATTTTGATGTAATTTAACATGGCCTGTATCCATCATAGCAAGATCATGTAGAACACATCCATCGCCCCCAAAATGCCCCCTGTTCCATCTATTCTATTCCTCCCTCCCCCTCCCCTTGGGATCCATGGCAACCACCAGGCTTCACTCCTTGACGGACAAGATACATAGTTACTTGCAACAACACTGAGGGCTTGACACACTGGTCTGTCCTTGCCTATTAAGCACTGCCCATGGTCTCAAGAGACTCTCACCCCTCTATTTGAGAACATAGCAGGCCTCCACAGTATGGGAGGCCACCACGTTGCTATTCATTATCTGTGTCTCCACCCACTGATATAACACACTTTGACAAGATCCAACACCCCAAACCTTCAGCACTCACTTGCCATATTGGCAATAGATCATTTCCAACATTGTAGTTTCCACCTTGTACCCGACAATCCCCAGTGTTCACTTGCTCCCTCCCCAACCTTCCTCCAAGTTCAATGGTCAGTCCAACCCACACTCCCCTCCCCACCACCCTGACACATCAGCACTGCCAAACCCAACAGCATTATTATACCACTGTTATATGTTTCTACTGTACAACTACATATTTCCAACTTACAATAGATTTTGCCCATATGGACATTGGCTCACAACTTTCTTCTCCCTTTCTATTTCCTGTAAGCATATCTTCCAGACTCTACATCTGTGAGTCTGCTCAATTTGCTTAATTCATATCAGTGAGGTCATGTAATAATTGTCCTTCAGTGTCTGGCTTGCTTCACTCAACATAAGGTCCTCAAGATTCATCCATGTTATCCCATGTGTTAATACTCTATTCCTTCTTACAGCTGAATAATATTCCATTGTATGTATACACCACAATTTGTTTATCTGTTCATCTGTTGAATGGCATTTGGGTTGATTCCAACTTTAGGAAATATTGAATAATGTCGCTATAAACATTGCTTTGCATATCTGTTTGTGTCCTTGCTTTCAGTTCCTCTGGGTATATACCTAGCAGTGGAATTGCTGAATCATAGGGCAGTTCTATAGTTAGTTTTCTGAAGAACCACCAAGTTGTCCTCCATGATGGCTGCACCAGTCTACATTTGCAACAGGAGTGGATGAGATTCCCATTCCTCCACATACTCTCCAACACTTGAAGAGCTCTTTTTTTTTCAATAGCTGCAAGGCTAATGGGTGTAAGATGGTATTTCATTGTAGTTTGATTAACATTTCCTTAATAGCTAATGATGATGAGCATCTTTTCATGTGCTTTTCAGCGATTTGTATTTCTTCATTTGAAAAGTTTCTATTAAAATCACTAGCCTATTTTTTAAATGTGTTGTATTTTCGATGTGTAGGATTTCTTTATATATGCCATATATTAGATTCCTATAAGATATAGGGTTACCAAATATTTTCTCCCATTGAGTAGGCTGACTTTTCACTTTATTGACAAACTCCTTTGAGGTGCAAAAGTTTTTAATTTTGAGGAGATCCCATTTATCTATTTTTTCATTTGCTGCTGATGTTTTGGATATGAGGTTCATGAAAGCATTTCCTATTATAAGATCCTGTAGATGCTTCCTTACATTATCTTCCAAGGTCTTAATGATCTTGGCTCTTATATTTAGATCTTTGATCCATCTTGAGTTAATTTTTGTATAAGGTGTGAGATGGTGTTCCTCTCTCATTCTTTTGAATGTGGATATCCAATTCTCCAAACGAAATTTTGTTGGAGAGGCCATTCTCTCCCAGTTGAATGGGCTTTGTGTCCTTGTCAAAGATCAGTTGACTGTATATGCAAGGGTCTATATCAGAACTCTCAATTTGGTTCGATTGAACAGTACATCTATCCTTGCTTCAAAACCAGGCAGTTTTGACCACTGTAGCTTTGTAATATGTTTATAGTCAGGTACTGTGATATCTCTGATTTCATTTTTCTTTTTCAATATGTCCTTGGCTATTCAGGGCCTATTGTCCTTCCAGATAAATTTCAGAGTAAGTTTTTCCAATTCAGTAAAAAATGTTGTGGTGATTTTTATTGGGATTGCATTAAATCTGTAGATCAGTTTGGGTAGGATAGATATTTTAATGATGCTTAGTCTTCCAATCCATGAAAAAGGAATATACTTCCATTTATTTAAGTCTTCTTTGATTGCCTTTAAAAGTGTTGTGAAGTTTTCTTTGTATAAGTCATTTACATCTTTAGTTAAATATATTGCTAGGTATTTGATTCTTTTAGTTGTTATTGTAAATGATATTTCTTTTCTTGATTTCCTCCTCAGATTGCTCATTATTAGGGTACAGAAAAGTACTGAATTTTGTACATTGATCTTATAACCTGCGACTTTATTGAACTCATTTATAAGTTCTAGAAGGTTTGCTGTAGGCTTTCTATATATAAGATAATGTCTTCTGCAAATAGTGAAATTTTTATTTCTTCCTTTCCAATTTGGGTGCCTTTTATATCTTTTTCTTCTCTAAGTGCTTGAGTAAATACTTCTAACACAATGTTAAATAGGAGCAGTGAAATTGCCCATTCTTGTCTTGTTCAGGATCTTAGAGGGAAAGCTTTTAGGATTTCTCCACTGAACATGATGTTAGCTGTGGGTTATTCATATATACCATTAATCATGTTGAGGAAGTTTCCTTCTATTCCTATTTTTGTAGTGTTTTTATCAAGAAAGGGTGTTGTATGTTTTTGAATGCTTTTTCTTCATCTATAGAGATGATCATTTGATTTTTTTCTTTCAATCTGTTTTTGTCATATATTACATTGATTGATATTCTTATGTTGGACCATCTTTGCATATCAGCATGAAATCCACTTGGTCATGGTGTATAATTTGTTTGATGTGTTGTTGAATACAATTAGGAAGTATTTTGTTGAGGATTTTAGAATCTAAGTTCAACAGAGAAATTGGTCTGTAGTATTCTTTTCTTGTGGTATCTTTGTTTGGCTTTTGTATTAGGGTGATGGTGGCATCATAGAATGAGTTAAGCAATGTTCCCTCCACTTCTATTTTTTGAAAGAGTTTAAGCAGAATTGGTGTTAGTTCTTTCCAGAGTGTTTGGCAGAATTCACTTGTGAAGCCATCTGGTGCTGGGCTCCTTTTATTTGGGAGGTTTTTCTACCTCATTATTTGTGTTTGGTCTGTTGAGCTCATCAATTTCTTCTTTTGTCAATGAAGGCAGCTTGTGTGTTTCTAGGAATTTGTCCATTTCCTCTAAATGATCCATCTGTTGACATATAATTTTGTAGAGTATACTTTTATGATACTCTTTAAATCTGTGGGGTCAGTTGTGATCTCTCTTTCCTTATTTCTTATTTTATGTATTTGCATCTTCTCTCTTTTTTTCTTTGTTAGTCTAGCTAAGGATTTATCAATTTTATTGATCTTCCCAAAAAATATCTTTTGCTATTGTTTATTTTTTCTAATGCTTTCTTATTTTCAATTTCATTTAGTTCTGCTCTAATCTTTATTTCCTTCTTTCTACTTCCTTTGGGGCTAGGTTGTTGTTCTTTTTCTAATTCCTCTAGGTGTGCAGTTATGTCTTTGATTTAAGCTCTTTCTTCCTTTATAATATAGGCATTTATGACTATGAATTTTCCTCTTAGTACAGCTTTTGCTGCATCCCATAGGTTTTGATATGTTGTGTTCTCATTTTCATTTATTTCTAGATAGATACTGATTTCCTTTGTGATTTCCTACTTTACCACTGTCTATCCAAGAGTGTATTGTTCATCTTCCATGTCCTTGTGCCTAATCTAGTTCTCTGTCCCTTACTGATTTCCAGGTTCATTCCATTGTGGTCAGAGAATTACTTTATATAATTTCAATATTTCTGAATTTATTGAGAGTTGCTCAATGTTCTGCATCTCCTCCTGTTTTTTAGTTGGTTCATTGGACTGGGCCATGTCTTCCTGTTTTTCAGTAGAGGTGTAATTTTTTGTTAGTGTCTAGGCATTGGTTTATCTTGATGAGTTTGTTCAGTTGATTAGCTTCTCTTTATAATCTAAGGTTCTATTTTGTTGTTGTTTTTGTGTGTGTGGTCAGTTTTCACTTTGACACTTCATTCCTCTTATTATGTTTCCTTGCTGAAAACAAAATTTTGACAATTTTTTTCCCTTGAGAATAAAATAAGGCCAGTGAAAAGGAAAGAATTATGAAGAGAGAAAGAATAATAGTAAAATGTAGAAGAGGAACCATATAAGATTTAGTGAGCTGGGGTTCAGAGTTGAATGACAACATGAAACGGAACAACATGCATGTCATGGAAGTTCCAGAAGAAGAAGAAAAAGGAAAAGGGACAGAAAGAATATTTGAAGAAATAATAAATTTCCCAACTCTCATGAAATAAATGAGCTTACATGTCCAAGAAGTGCATTACATCCTAATCAGAATCAATCAGAATAGACCTACTCCAAGACACATACTACTCAGAATGTCAATGTCATAATGTAGCAGTTTGGCAGTTTGATATAGCTATGAATTCCAAAAACAGATATTGGATTATGCTTGTAAACTGGTCCTTTCATGATTAAGTTTCATGATTAAGTTATGATTAGGGATTTGATTAGGCCGTGTTAGTAGGGTGTTGAGCCCTGCTCCTTGGTGGGTGGAGTCTCTGGGATAAACAACATGGCAAAGGGCAGAGCTGGAGTACTTTCTTGAGTTGGAGTTCTGATGCTGAGTTTTAATGCTGGAGCCCGGGGAAGCAAGAATATAGAGGAGCTTGGTTGTGAGGAAGAGAGAAGGCCCCAAGATTGAGATGAATGGTTCACCTAACAGTTCGAAGCTGGCCTTGTGGAGAGATTCAAAGCCTAGATAGCCTCATAGTCTACAGCTGACACTGTGGAGGAAACAGATGAGCTGTGCCCAGAAAGAAACCCAAGAAGCCTGAACCCTGGCAAAAGTTGGCAGCTGTCATGCTCCTACATGTGGCATCAAACTTTGGTGAAGGAAGAAACTTATGATTTATGGCCTGGTAACTATAAGCTTCTACCCCAAATAAATACCCTCTATAAAGGCTAAGAGATTTCTGGTATTTTGCATCAGCACCTGTTTGGCTGACTAATACACATAGATAAAGAGAAAATTCTCAGAGCAGCAAGGGAGAAAAAAACCATCACATGCAAGGATGCCCAGTAAGACTTAGCATAGATTTCTCATCAGAAACCATGGAAGTGAGAAGACAGTGGTATGATAAAATTAGGATACTGAAAGAGAAAAACTGCCTGCTGAGAATTCTTTATCTAGCAAAATTGTCCTTCAAATATCAAAGTGAGTATAAAATATTCACAAAGAAACAGAAACTTAGAGAATTTGTGAAAAAGAATCCACCTTTGTAGTAAATATTAAAGGAAGCCTTAGAACATGAAAGAAAAATTTTAGAGAGAGAGGTCAGTAGGAGAGTATAGAAGAAAGAATAGCAGTAAGGATTACCAAAAGAGTAAAAAGACAGACAAAAATATGATATAATATATGAAAACCAAACAATAAAATGATGGAAGTAAATAATGCATTTACAGTAATATCATTTAGTGTGAATGGATTAAACTCCCCAATCAAAAGATGAAGGGTGACAGAATGGATAAAAAAACATGAGCTGTCCATATACTGCTTACAAGAAACTCACCTTAGACCCAGTGATAAAAACAAGGTGAAAGTGAAAGGTTTTAGAAAGATAATCCACACAAATAGTAACCAAACAGAGCAGGGGTACCTCTACTAATATCGGACAAAATAGTCTTTAAATGTAAAAAGTTATGATATACAGGAGACCGTTATATTATATATTAATAAAAGGAACAATCCACCAGGAAGATGTAACAGTCATAAATATTTATGCACCTAACCAGGGTCCCCCAAAATACATGAGACAAACTCTGTCAAAAATTAAGAAATAGACATCTCAACAATCATCATTTCAGAATTCAACACTCCACTCATATCATTTCATAAAATAAACAGACAGAAGATCAACAAGGAAACAGAACTTGAGCAATATGATAAATGAGTTAGACTTAGTAGACATATATAGAACACTGCAGCCACACTCAGCGATGTGGGATCCATGTCCCAAGTGCACATGGATCTTTCTCCAGGATAGAGCACATGTTAGGGCACAGAACAACTCTCAATGAATTCAATAAAACACAAACAATTGAAATTTCACATAACACCATCTGAGATCAAAATGGGATGAGATTGGAAATCAATAATAGACAAGAAAAAATAAATTCACAAACGTGTGGAGGCTAAACAACACATGCTTAAATAATCAGTGGGTCAAAGAAGAAATTGCAAGTGAAATCAGGAAATATGTTGAGACCAGTAAAAATAAAAACACAGCTTATCAAAAATTATGGGATACAATGAATGCAGTATTAAAGGAAATTTATAGCCTTAATGCCTATATTAAAAAAGAAGGAAGAGCTAAACTCAAAGATTTAACTGAACAACTAGAGAAACTAGAAAAAGAACAGCAAACCAATCCTAAAGCAATCAAAAGGAAAGAAATAATAAAGATTAGAGCAGAAATAAATGAAATTTATTTCAAAAGCTGGTTGTTAGAGATCAATAAAAGTGGCAAAACCTTAGCTAGACTAACAAAATAAAAAAGAGAGAAGATGCAAATAAATACAATCAGAAATGAAAGGAGGCAAGTTAAGACTGACCCCACAGAAAGATAAAGTTTCAAAAGAGGATACTATGAGACATTGTATGCCAACACAGTAGACAACCTAAAAGAAATGGACAAATTTCTAGAAACTCACAAACTTATACTGATCCTACAAGAAATACAAAAACTTAACAAACCAATCACATTTAAAGAGATTGAATCTACCATCAAAAATCTCCCAGCAAAAATAGTGCAGAGCCAGATGGCCGCACAAGTGAATTCTGCCAGGCATTTCAAAAATAGTTAACACCAGTCCTGTTTAAACTCTTCCAAAAAATTGAAGAAGAAGGAAAATTACACAGCACATTTTATGAAGCCAATATCATCCTAATAACAAGGCCAGATAAAGACACTACAAGAAAAGAAAATTACAGACCAATCTTTCTAATGATCATAGATGCAAAAATTCTCAACAAAATACTTTCAAATCAAATACAAGAGAATATCAAAAGAGTTACACATCTTGACCAAATAAGATTTATTCCTGATGTGCAAGGCTGGTTCAACATAAGAAAATCAATCAACATAAAACATTGCATTAACAAATTGAAGGAAAAAAATCACATGATAATCTCAATCAATGCACAAAAGGCATTCTATAAAATCCAGCATTCTTTTTGATTAAATAAACACTTCAAAATATAAGAATAGAGGGAAAATTCCTCAATATGATAAAAGGCATATATGAAAAACTCACAGCCAACATCGTACTCAATGGGAAAACATTGAGAACTTTCCTTCTAAGATTGGGAACAAGACGAGGATGTCCACTGTCAACATTGTTATTTAATATTGTACTAGAAGTTCTAGCTAGGGCAACGAGACAAGAAAAAAAAAAATTAGAGACATCCAAATAAGAAAAGAGGAAGTAAAACTTTCACTATTTGCAGATGATATGATCCTGTATTTAGAAAATTCTGAACTATCCCCAACAAAGCCATGTGAACTAATAAATGGGTTCAGGAAATTGGCAAGGTATAAGATCAACACACAAAACTCAGTATTGCTTTTTTACACTAGTATTGAACAATCTGAGGAAACCAGGACAAAAATTCCATTCACAATATCAACAAAATGACTCAAATACCTAGGAATTAATTTAATGAAGATGTACAGGACCTATATGTAGAAAACGACAAAACAAGGCTAAAAGAAATCAATGAAGACCTAAACAAATAGAAAAACATTCTGTGTTCACGGATTGGAAGACCAAATATCGTGCAGATGTCATTCCTACCCAAACTGACTTACAGGTTCAATGCACAACCAATCAAAATTCCAATGGTTTACCTTAGAGAATTAGAGAAAGCAATTACAAAATTCATTTGAAAAGGAAAGTTCACCTGATTAGCCAAAAGCATTCTAAAAAAGAAGATCCACATGGGAGGAATTTCACTGCCTGACATTGAAACATATTTCTAAGTTACAGTGGTCAAAACAGCAAGGTATTAGCATAAAGATTGACACATTGATCAGTGGAATAGAACTGAGAATCCAGAAATAAACCCTTATCTATATGGTCAATTGGGTTTTGACAAACCTAACAAGTCCATGTTTAAGGTACAAAACAGTGTCTTCAACAAATGGTGTTTGGAGAACTGGGTATCTACAACCAGAAGAATAAAAGAAGACCCCTATCACACTCCCTATACAAGAATCAACTCAAAATGGTTCAAAGACCTAAATATAAAAACCAGGACTATAACACTACTTGAAGAAAATGTAGGGAAACATCTTTAAGACATTGTAGTAGGTGGTGGTTTCTTGGACTTTATTGCCAAAGCACATGCAGCAAAAGGAAAAATAGATAAATAAGATCTCCTCAAAATTAAACACTTTTGCACCTAACAGGACTTTGTCAATAGGGGGGTGAAAAGCAGCTGTCTCAATGGGAGAATATATTTGGAAATCACATATCTGATAAGGGTTTAATATCCCAGATATATAAAGAGATGTTACAACTCAACAATAAAAAGACAAATGACCCAATGAAAATATTGTCTAAAGACTTGAATAGACATTTGTCCAAAGAAGAACTACAAATGACAAAATAACATATGAAAAGATGCTCAAGATCACTAATGATTAGGGAAATGCAAATCAAAACTCCAATGAGATATCATTTAACACCTATAAGAATGACCACTATTAAAAGGACAGAGAACTACAAGTGTTGGAAAGGAAGTGGAGAGATAGGAACACTTATTCACTGTTGGTGGGAATGGTACAGCCACTGTTGAGGGCTGTTTGGCAGTTCCTAATGAAGTTAAGTATAGACTTGCTATGTGACCCTTTCAATACCATTACTAGGTATATACCCAGAAGAACTGAGATTAGTGATACAAATAGACATCTGCACACCTATGTTCATAGCAATGTTATTCATGATACCCAAAAGTTGGAAACAACCCAGGTGTCCATCAACCCTTGAGTGGGTAAACAAACTGTTGTATTCTCATGATGGAATATTATGCAGCTGTAAGAAGAAACGAAGATGTAAAGCGTATGATAACATTGGTGATCCTGGAGGACATTATGTTGAGTGAAGCAAGCCAGACACAAAAGGACAAATACTGTATGATTGTGCTACTGTTAACCAAATATACTCTGTAACATTGAATGATTCAAAAAATATATATATCTAGTACAGTTAATTGAGAAATGTATGTTTTTATTCAACTGTATTTTCTTTTCCTTTTTAATTTTTGCTTATATTTTCAATTATTATGTGTACAAAATAAAGTTAAAAGAAAACAATTGTAGTGATATCTGCCTGTAATAATATCTGGTATATAGGCAAAGGCTGATTCTGTTGATAAGAAATGTCAATCACCACTGAAAATATTAGTCATTTTTTCCATAATTAAATAAAATTGTACCATTATCACACTGAAATACAGCATTATGTTTGTAAGATTCAATTACCATATGTAAATAAGAATATATAATATGGATTAACAGAAGATGAAGTGGGAATAAGAAAATAGGAAGTTATGGCTTAAAATATAAAGATTCATAGTTGGAATTATGGCAATGTTTTAAGAATGGATGGGGTGAAGGTAGAGCAACATTGTGAATGTTATTAACAGTACTGTTATAAATACATATATATATATATATATATATATATATATATATATGAATGTGATTAAAATTGGAAATGTTAGATTGTATGTAATGTTAATAGAATATTTTTTTTAATAATATGTGGAATTATACTACACATTGAATGCTATTTTCAACCATGGACCATAGTTAATAATACAATTCTAAAAATGTGCTATCATCAATTGTAATAAATTTTCCAAACTTATTCAATATGTTAATAACACTGTGATATATAAGCATCCTATATTTTATGCATGATTTTTCTGTAAACACTCAACTTCTCTAATAAAGAAAAAGTATTATGCAAAAAATGTCACATGATAACACTGATACTTATGACCAAGTGAATTCAAAGATTACGTTAAAACTTTCTCAGGATTAACAATGATAAAAACAGTCTTGCTTAAGGACGAAGTTGATTTACTGAAGAAATAGCTATTTTCTGTACTAAATAGTTCTCCTTGGTTTATTATAACATACAAGTAGTTGTAGGTCAAAGTGAAACATGAGTAATCAAATTAATACAAGATTATCAAAATGTATGTATTTTTTAAATATGATGGGTTAGTTGTTTCTTTAAATGTATCCCATCCCCTCTCTGAATCCTCCAAATGTTGTTAAGCTTATTTGTATTGATACTATTTATGTATCTGTTATATCTATGCATACTAAATGCAGATGCTGAGAAAAAATATGATCATTTTGCTCTAAGAGAATCTAGGCCAAAGGCCAGAGGGCTGAACTTTGTAGTAATGGGCTAACTCAAGAAGCTTATTTTACTGAAGCTCTGCACATTCCAAAGGTCTTCAGAAGTGGCCCTTTACAGGTTAATGGGAGATATCCTCTGAGACCTTGGCATATCCTGGACAGTAAGAGTGATTTGTATACCTGAGAACTTTGGCCAGTTCATATAGTTTATAATAACAAAGTGATTGCTGTGAATACTTGCTTTAGTATTCCCGTGGCTTTGGATCACACCACATCAGTTTGACCTTGGGGTTGGGGGAATTGTAGTATGAATATCTGAGGTAAGTCACATTGGTGCTGCATAGCTCTCTGACTAACCCCCAGTAAAATTATTGGACAACAAGTTTCATATGAGTGTCCCTGATTGGTCCCACTTTGATGTGTTGATATTTAACATTGTTGCTGGATGAATTAAATGCATCCATGCAACTGCACTGGGAGAAGAAAACTGACAACTTGCACCTTCTTTCTTCTGGACTTCATTCCGTGTACCTTTTGCCATTACTAATCTTGAGCCTTATCCTTTCACTGTAATAAACTATAACTTTGAGTTTAAGAGTTTTTTCTGAGCTCCATGAGTTATTCTTGCAATATATAAAAACCAGAAAGTGATCTTGGGCAGCTCAACTACAGCCACTGAACTTAATTGTTCCATTTGCAGCATCACTTCAATATTTTAGCTGTATTTTTATTGAAACGTGACAACATGTGTCTTTGCCTGTGTGCATGTATATTTTACGTACTTATGCCAGGTAATTCCTGGCTATTGAATTTTCTATACAAAATTGAGAATGTATCTCAGTAAACCACAAGTGATCAGTTAAAAATATGAGTCTGAATTAAGAATAAATCTCCTATTACTCATCTGAAAACTCTGGAAAATTTCTAGGGATTCATTACTGGGACTCAAACTTTTAATGAGCAGAATCCCATAAGAGTACAAATATTAATAATGAGGTGAAATAGGGTAAGTGTATATGCTGTTTGTGAAGTTTATTTACTGATGTGAAAAAAATGTCTAATGTTTAGAGGTCTATCTATGGTAACGTTATATAAAATTAAAGCAGGGTATTATACATAGGTGAATATGTAAGCAGAAAACCACATCCCTATTTATTATATATCTTCTCAAATATTCAAAAAATCTTTAATTCATGCAGGCTATATAGAATACTGGAAACTTATTTGACTCAACAATTGCTTTTTCACTATTCAGTGATTTAAATGTTGGTGGCCACATAACTTATAGACCTACCCAAGATATGCACAATGAGGAATGTGAGCTCCAGCATAATAAGGGAAAACCTCTGATGAGAAATGGAGACACTGACATAATTGGGGGAAATTCTGAAGTTCAGTGGATTCATTGGTCTAATACAGAGAGACATAATGTGGAATGGGAATAATTTTATAACAATGCAAAATTGTTGAAGAAGAATGAATGTACAATATTTGGAAAATCTCAATGAAGAATTATGGTACTGTAATATTATGAGGAATCTACAACCAATATAATATTGGAACAAATCTAATGAGAGAATATGGACTGAAAACTGTCCAGTGAGGAATGGAGACCTGTGTATAACAGTGGTCAAGTTTTCATGGGAAAGATTTACTAGAACAGTATTGGAAGTCTCCTAGTTAAGAATAGCATAATATTCAGAACTTTCCTGAAAAGAAATTGTATAGTTATATAAGAGGCAGATATTTCTGATGAGGATGAGGATTCTGATCAGGTTACTGATGTAATATCTGTAAATTTCAGATGAAGGACAGGAAGAATGTAATAACATTGGGAAATTTCCAAAGGAGAATGAGAGCACAAGTATAATATGAGGAAATTTCTGATGAGGAATGTGAGCACTGGTATAATATAGTGAATTTTCAAATAAGCAATAGTCATAGTTTTATAATAGGGTCAAACCTCAAATAAACAATTCGTGGATTTGTGTAATATGAAAATATCATAATGAGGATTTGACTTTTTTATAAACAAGTTTATTTCAAATTCACAAAAATAAAAGAACAGCAAAACAGAATCTGAGGCCCTGATATAAATCTTGGGGCTTCTGAAAATGAATAGAATACTAATAGCTAAATGAAAAACTGCTAAAGAGGAATGGAGGTAAAGATATATTATTGATGAACTTCCCAAGAGGAATGAAGGCATCAGTATAATATTGGGAAATTGGTGATCAAGGTTTAGAGTGCTGATATAATATATTGAATCCTTACAAAAGAAATGGAAGAATTGATATAGCCTTGGGCAATTTTAATAAGAAATGGAAGTACTTATATAATGTTGAATAACTTCATGTGAAAACTGGGGAACACTGGTATTATAATAGAACAGATTCCATGATGATTGGAGGCACACTTTAATATTTGATAATTCATGATGAATATTGGGAAATTTCTGATGGGAAACTTCTGATGGCAAATGGGATATGAGGAATGGAATGGGGATGGTAACTTTGGGAAAATTTTATGAAGAATAAAGGTACTAATATGATAGGAGAAAACTTCTGAAGAAGAATGGAGATACTGGTAACACATGGAGAAATTTCTGAAATTTCTAATAAAGAAGGAGAACATATAAGACTGGGAAATTTCCAATGATGAATTGAGATTCTGATACGATACAGGGAAACTCCTAAAGATGAATCAGGTCACTGAAATAATTTTAAGAAACTTCTATACCAGACACTGGTATAATATGGCAAAACATCTGAAAATAATAGTTGCAAAGTTATAATATTGGGAATATTCTAAAAAGAAATAAGATGACTGTAATCTTATAGCCCCATGGAAAAACTTAATAAGGATAGAGACACTGCTACAACATTGTAAAACATCTGATGAAAGTATGGCAATTATATAATGTGAAAAATTCATATGAGGAATGGACAACCTGGTGTAATATTAGGAAAATTCTTGTGAAAAAAGGCTTCCTTTTATAACAGAAACATTTTATCAGGAATGTGAGCTCCGATAACATTTATAAAACTTTTAATGAGAATATATGCACTGGTATCATATGGATAAATATATTGATTAGTGAGCATTGGTATAATATTGGAAAATTTTTGAAGTGGAATGGGAGCACTTATCTTGTGGGTAAACTTCTGTTGATGGAAGGGGAATTGTGTAATATTTGACAAGTTTTGAAGAGGAATATGGAACTGTTAACAAATAGAGAAACTTCTGATGAGGAATGGGGACATTCTCATAGTATTGGGAAATTTCCAATAAGAAGTTTCCCAAAGAAATGGGGATATTGGTAAAATATGTGAAAATTCTGATGATCACGGGGAAATTGATGTTGTATTGGAAATCTTCTGAAGATGAACAAGAACACTGGTATCATAGAGACAGAAATCTTAAGGAAATGGGTGCACCAGTTTTAAATTTAGAATCTTCTGTCAAGGAATAGTGGACTGCCTTAATGTGGGGAAACATATAAGGAGTATCTGGGCAATGGTAAATATGATAAAACTGCTGATGAGAAATGGTTATAATGGTCTGATAATTGTATAATTCTGATTAGGATTGGGAGTTCAGAATATAAGTTTTTATGCAGACTAAGAACAGGTATAATATAGAGAAAATTTGATGAAGAAGGGGAGTCAGTATAATATTGGAAGCCTTTTGAAGAAGAATGGAGGCATTTGAGTATTATGGGAAATATTTTGATGAAAAAGAGGTCACTGGTAAAATATTAAGAAATATCTGAAGAGGAATATGGGTACTGATATCATATGGAGAACTTCAGTTGCTCAGGAGGTAGTGGTAAATTACTGGAAAACATGTGATGAGGAATGAGGCCATATATGTAATAATGAGAAAATTCCAAAGGGGAATTCATGTAATTGTATTACAAAGAATTTCTGATAAAAAAAATCATGAAAAAATTCCAATGAGGAATGGAAGAACTACAGTTATATTCAGAAACTACTGGTGATGAAGGAAGACAATGGCATAAGATGAGGGGAATGGTAGATGAAGAAAGGGAGCACTGGCATAATATTAGGAATTCTGAAGATGAATGGGAGTACTGGTGTTTGATTGGGAAAATGAACTGAAAGCGTATTCACAAATTTCTTATGAAAAAAGGTTGCAGTGAAATAATACAGGTAAACATCTGATGAAATTTGAAGGAAATGGAATCGTATATAGACATTTACAATGAGTAAAAGAAACACTGATATAATATTAGGAATGTCCCAAAAAGGAACAGAGACACTAGTATAATATTGGGAAATTTTTTATGAGGAATGGCAGCAATGCTAGAATATGGGGATACATATGTTGAGGAATGAGGTTATTGGTATAATGTTAATAATGTCCTATAGAGTAATAGAGGCATGACTGCAACATTGGGAAATTTTGATGAAGAAAGGGAACAATAGTATAGTATTGGAAAACATCTGAGAGGGACGAGAGTAATGGGCATTCTTATAGGATAAGGGGCACTAGTATGATTTTAGTGAAGTTACAATGGGATTGGAAGCAGTACTATAATACTGGGAAATTTCTGATGAGGAATCAGTGCTCTGATATACTATTGGGAAGATTCTGGTGAGGAATGGGGCACTGGTTAAATATTTAGAACATACTGGGGGAATGGATCCCCAGTCTTATATTGGGAAATGAGGAATGGGGTCACATTTCATATCAGATGTTTCTGATAAGGAATGAGGACACTGGAATAATAATAATAACCTTCTTATGAGGAAAAAGTGGCACTGTATAGTACTGGTAAAGTTCTAAGTATATTTTCATCACCTCGGCCTTTTAATTATTTATTTTTTCCCAACAAACACCACTTTCCTTCCACCATCTTCATATGTTCAAATGCAAACATATTTCAACATCCTCGTGAATTGCCACTAAAACCATGATATTTACCACCTGGTCCTACTTCTTCTAGGTTATACATCTACTAGTGATGTATTGTATTCCTTTATGTGACATTTTATTTAGTGATTTACATAATAACACATAGATCTTGCAGATTAAGAATATCTCTCTCATCATCCTTAGTGGTTATCAGTAGATGAATGAGGAAATTACAATAAAATGGTTAAGCATATGGAAAATGTGATATAATATCAAGGTTTAGAGCAGGGAAAGAAGTGTACACAATTATTACTACTAAATAAAATGTGTATACATGTAAAATTTAATAGAAATTGCTTTTAAATAGTAATTAATAAAAATTACTATACAATTAAAATCTTGATGTAATTTTTTTCTCAAAGTTTTGTTTTATATAGTTCTGCTATTTTCTACGTACTTATTTGACATTTCCTTATTTGACATTTCCATTTTTTTTAATGAAATACTCCTTTACATTAATTACTGTCACCCCCTGATAATGAGCAGTAACAGTTCAAGTCTCTCCAACATTGAAAGACAACTAGCTGAAGCTCTGAGGTCCTGCATGATTATAGATTACACATACACATACATACATATTTGAATGTTCATGAATTTTTTCTGTGGCTGTATAGACAGTTCAGAAAAATGTTGTTCATATTATTTGAAATTACTTGGCCAAGTGTTTTTAAAAAGTCTCCTGGGAAATAGTTTTTGACATGTATTTGTATCTCTATGGAATAGAGTCTTAATGAGTTTACAAAGAAAATTTCAAGAATAAGAAGTGAGTTTGCAGTTATTCCCCCAGTAAATATGCCCCTGAGGGCTTCTGGCCTGATTTTAAAGTTTTCTCGTTTCAGTGAGACTTTCTTCTAGGTTCATGCTGTGGAAATTTCCTGTGGTAATTTGACAGTAGTCCAACCTACAAAAGGATCTGGGCTCCACAGTTCCTGTGCAAACTCCATCTTCTCAGCTCTGAAGTCTGATTCCAAAGGAAAGAAAAATGGAGCAAAGTCAGGACATTTTCTTTCTTTTTCCTCAGCGAAGGACCTTACACTGGACATGGGATACATGTCAAGCAAGTTTTGGGATTGTTAAGGAAAAACTTGAAAGTTCTAGAAAATGAGACTGGAAGTCTACAAGGAATATTTACTAATTATACCTAGATGTTAGGCCTGAACAAAAAATGGTCTTGACCCATGTTAAATGTCTGAGAATTATTTGAAGGAGAGGTACTAAGTATAGTCTTGTCCAATCTAACAGATTCATTTTAATATTTAGTTTAAATAAGCCTTGAGGAAATTACATTACCAATTTAATAACAGAGACTCTCAGAAAATTTTGTTTCATAGCATCAACACTTTGGTTTCTATAGTAATCACTATTCCTTATGTCTGTCTTTAACTATCATTCAAAGACATTATGCCTACAGATTTTTTTCTGTTTCTTCCCTGAATAATCACTCAGTCTCTCTCACTTTCTCTCTCTCTCTCTTTCTTCCCTTCCCTCCTTCTCTCTCCCCTGCTCTAGCTCTATCTCTATCTCTATCTCTATCTCTTCTTTCTCTCTTTATCCCCTTCGCTAAACTCCTGAGTAACACCATGCAGTATCATAGTTTTAACACTTTTGAGAGCATACCAGTATTTGAGAGCCTGATCTTCTCTTTCCATTTTATATATTCTTACATTACCTCCATGGTCACAGTTTCTTAATCCAGCTCCTTTAGGCAAGGGAAGCTCCACTGGAACCTCATTTTTGTAAGTTGAAATTTTGCTTTTTTCTATTTCCATACAAAAAAAATGAAATCTTAAAAATGTCCTAATAATTTTTAGATATTTCTCCGAACTTGCTGTAGTTTTAGTTTAGTAGAATGTTAACAAATCTGATAGATTTTCTTGTTTTGCTCTTTTTTATATTATTTTTTATTTTTTTTGTGTTAAAGCTGATAGATTTTAATACTGTATTAGTTATTCTATTGAATTTCATTTTATTTATTTTGACCTATTTCAATACTAAAATTTATACTGACACTTGATTGTAATTATGTTATATATACACAAATATATTTTGCATAAATTTGAATTTTGAGATATTGATTTGAAATCCAGGAATAGAATCTTTCGCTATATATGTCCACCTTTAGTATTGCATATACTTCCATAATTTAATTAAAAATGCTTTAATTCATTTATAATATTAATTTTGCCCTTAATACTGTTTACTTTCTGCTCTATTGATCAATAAAAATAGAATACATCAAATTATTTTATTTCATTATTACCTATTACTCCCTGTATTTTATTATCTTCCTTGACAAGCATGGTATAATCCCACTTACCTCATAAATTCAGATATTTGTATCTTCACTGGGAATTTATTATTCAATAATAAATATTGCTTAACCTCTTTGTCTTCTGAAATTTGTTATTCAATAATATACACTGAATTTCTGTCTTCTGAAATTCTTTACACAATAATATACATTTAACCTGTCTTCTTTTTTTCCTCAATTTCTAACGTGTCTCTTATTTATTATTACAGCTTGTACTTTTCTTCTGATATATTTTTTAAATTTTTTGTCATTTTTTTGTTTTTTTCTTATATATATATATTTTAATCCACTAACATATACAACAATGCTTTTTTTTACTTTATGATACATTATATTTACATATTTTTCATGCAAATTTCATACAGCAAAATTTTGTTTTAATTTCATTCTGAAAGTTATAGTTAGCTGTTACTGTTTTTCCAAATATTATTGGTATATTAGCTTTCAATTGTGTGATTCATTATTCTGGAAATTATTTGTTCTTACTTTTATTTCCTTTATTTTTCAGAAACTTTCTTATTGATTTTTTTGTATTGCCTTTGGTTTGAGGATCTCTTTTGATGTTTTCCTGGCCTCTTAAAATCACATTCTATTGTTAAAATTAAAATATAAAAGGGCAAATCTATTAACGTCACCTTCAAATTTGGAGTTTTCTCTGTGTACCCTACCGATTTATTTTAATTACATAAAGTGGGAACAATTCCTGCATTAACTTATATGTAGAGAAGTGTTGTCATAGACATGTCTGGCTAAGGCTAGAAATTAATGCCTGATGCACCTACACACATTTATGGAGGCATTCCAAAGCATCAGTAAAATGCTGGTAGGTTGTTCTAGAATTTGTTCTGAAAAATCTCTAATTATTTAAAATTTAATATACTTCATATCTTTTCCCTTTAGCTATTTATTAATTTGTCATTTAAAAGTTCTACCATAATAGATTAACTTCCATTGACTACAATAAAAATTAAAGAAAATATTAGTGAAGCTTAAGTTTTATGTAGGGCCCTCATTTAGCATCTAAATGAGGAAAAGTGAATTAATTTGGTTTCTACATTCCAGCAACCAGCATTTTTTTGCAGTGTAGTGTTCACTCTAAATAGTTAACCATGGAGGTATAGCTGCAGCATACAATCTGTGCCTTGTACATTTAATTGCGGCCTTGTGTTAGCTGGATAATATCTGAAATATTTAATGCAGTTCAGTTTATTTGAAAGTATTATCAATTACAAAATTAAATATATTCATAGTTTCATTCCACTCTAACCAAAATCTTACATATATATGTGTGCATATCTCTGTGTCTATGTGTGTGTCTGTGTGTGTGTGTACTTATTGCTTTTTTACATTTGGGATAAAAATAAGGATGTGGGGATTATTATCTGTTAGGTAAATTGATTTTTACATATCATTATTGAGAACATTGATTTTCATATATTCTTGTCTGGAAGTTATAAGAAAAATTAAACATGACCATTTTATATTTTTCAATCATGTAACTTGTTAGAAATAAAAGGAATAAAATTTCCCAATTTCCTTTATCTTAGAAATTTCTGTTTTAATGAATGATGAATCATGCTTCTTTTTCTTTCTTGGTTCTCTTAAGGGAAGAGATTCCTTATCCAGCATGGAGAGAAGGAATTGGACCATGTTGACAGAGATTATTCTAATTGGGATACCTACCACCCAAGCACTAAAGGGAATCTTGTTCATGATATTTTTATTGGCTTATTTGGTGAGTGTCCTTGGAAACACAGTCATCATTTCACTGATATTTGTGGATTGCAGGCTCCACTCATCCATATATTTCTTCCTCAGTAACCTCTCTTTCAGTGAAATATTAACAATGACTTGTGCTGTTCCCAAGATGCTGGCAGGATTCCTGTCATAAAGGAATAGAATCTCATTTAGTGAGTGTTTCACCCAACCCTATTTCTACTTCCTCTCTGGATGCACTGAGTTTATCCTTTTTGCTGTCATGTCCTATAACTGCTATGTGGCCATCTACAGTTCCCTTCAGTACCCTACAATTATGACTAGCTCACTTTGCGTCTGTCTTTTCATCCTCTCTTGGGTTGGTGGTTTTTTTTTTTATCTTCCCATCCACCATCTTTAAAGCAGCACTGCCATATTGTGGCCTCAATGAAATTGATCACATTTTCTGTGACAGTGCTCCCCGGCTTCACTTGACCTGTGCTGACGTACGTGCCATTGATCTCATGGATTTCCTCAGTTCCCTTGTCATTCTCATCAGCCCCCTCTCACTCACAGTGGTCTCCTATATTTATATCATCTCCACCATTCTAAAGATACCCTCAGGACAAGGACAACACAAAGCTTTTGCCACTTGTGCCTCTCACTTCACTGTGGTCTCCATGGGCTATGGGATCCCCATCTTTGTTTATGTCCATCTCTCTCAGACAGGCATACTCCATATCAACAAGATCCTTTTATCCTCTCCAGTGTCATCACACCTCCTCTGAATCCCTTCATCTTCAGTCTATGGAACGAATCCATGAAAGAGGCACTGAAGGATGCCTTGTCCAAGTGCCAGAAATTCCTTAAGAGGATGATATCCAAGTAATGGAATGTTTGAGAATCATTCCAACCATGAGAAATCTCAGTCTTACTAAGAATGAGTCCACAATTTGATACTGTAAATTGGAGATAACAATATTATGTATTTATATTATTTCCAAATGTAAATAATACTTTGAATGGATTAGTGTACATATGATGTTTTAAGGTGACTAAACAAATATTAAAAATTATAATGTCCTGGTGGTAATAGGACAATTATGGTAGTAGATAGAGTAGTTAATATATATGTTGTTAATGCTCCTGGTTAAAAACGGTCAAAATACTAGTAGAGTATTATATAAGTGTATACTTGGTTGCATTTATATGTACAGAATTTGGAAAGAAGAGACAATTTGGCTCTGGGTCAGTTAAGAAAGGCATGCATATGCAACACAGACACACATGATAGAATATAAACAAAGAATAAATTCTGTGGTATAGAAACATCAATTGTAACCTAGCTTTGACTATTATTGATGTTATTGACTTTTTTATTATTCATTTTAACTATATTTATTTCTCATATTTTCCATGAATTTTGCCTTTAACAATCCATTTCTCTTTTATGTCAGTTCATGCGTCTTCTTCATGAAGTCCTCATTTTATTCCATTTGCAAAGAAAGAGTTTCTTCTCCAATGAACTTGACATTTATTTGTACTATTAATTTCATCACTTTATAGATGTAAGAAAAAAACAAATCAGTTAGCCCTCATCAACCCTTATACCATTGCCATTCTGAAATTTTACTGTACTTTACAATTAATTTTTTTTTCTTTTACCATTCTCTCAAAATAAGATTTAAATGTCAAGAAAAGTTTGACTCTCTTACAAAAGGCCCCAGGCTTATTACTAGATAAGAATACAAGCATGAAACAACTGGTACCTGGAATTTTTTGTCATCCTGCATCTCCCTTTTCTCTTTGCATAAGTTCTTCAGATACCCACTAGACCCGACTTGCTCATAGGTTGATAACACGAAGTCAGTCCCTAAATTTTATATTCACATCTATCAATGAAGAGAGATTGTGTCAGTCCAAGTAATTTGATTATTCTTTTAGCCATGTGCACTTGCTATGACCCATCATATGTAGCCAATATTTTCATATCATGACAAGTAACTGAGGGCTTTTGAGAAGAACCAGTTTCCAAGAGGAGAAAAGATTTGTGTGGGATGGCCATTGTGAATATTATTCTTATTCATACACTTATAGAAACAGGAAAGTTTACTGGCATGGGTGATTGGTGCTGATTGCCAAAGGGAAATTGGTTTGATGTCATACAATGGAGGCAATGGTGATTAATTCTTGAACAAGGAGATTTACTGTATAACACCAACCACATAGTGCATTTAAAAAAAAATAATGAAGAACACTGATATGAAGAACAAACAAGCCACAAAAGCAAAACAAGGATTTGGAACCCATAAAAATGAAAATTGGTTATACCTTATTATGGTAGAAATTGAAATGCTCCCAAAGCAAAAGTGAAATAAGGAAGGCAAAAGAGAATTATCTACGAAGAGGTCATAATCTTATTTAGAATTCAGGCTGTAAAAGATATATTTAGGTTTCTTTCTCCTTTTTCATCACAAGCAATACTTTGATGATGGCTAAGGTACTCTTAAGTTTCCAGGAGTACAACTGTCTAATATGCTCTCACCCCACAATACAGGGTTGAATTTTAGGTTTCTATTGCATTTGAGTATGCTTGATAATATAGTGTTAAATTACAGAAACTTAGGACAAATATCCAAAAATTCATAAAGACAGTTTTAATATTTCATTTTATTCTTTATGGAAATAGATGAAAAATCTCAACTTACATAAAATGAGGTTAGAGATAGGGGCAGGGATATGGCTACGGATAGGAATAACGGTGTATGCACATTGCATGCTGAGAAGAAAAAGTGATAGACTTTTGGAGGCAAAATGCTTACATTTTATCTGCCTGACAAGCCGACAAATGATACCCTAGAGCTCTCTCTACGAGAAAGCATGTAATAGAGGTCATCAAATAATAATTCAATGTTACTTCATTTCATTGTGAAGATTGATGCCGAACATAGTTGGTTTTCCCAAACTGCAAGTGGAGGAGGAGGTTTCCTTTTCTAGTTAACAGAAACTACTTTCCCATGGTGTGTAAACACTCAGGTGAAGTTCTGCTTCACAGGATGATAAGGTAAAATGTATGCATTTATGCAGAGTTCTGAAGTACTGAATTATATCTTGAAATACTTACAACAGGTACACGTGAACAGATATGCCCATTTGAGTCTGATATGTCAAAAACCTACTCAATCCAAATCTATACTCAATTATATGTGGCTTCTGAATTGGCATACTCAATATCCAATCAATCACATTGATTCTGGAATACATTTGGAAATTCTAAGGGGAAAGAATATCAAGGGAATTCGTGAAGAAATAGAAGGAAAGAAGCCATTCTCTCCACAGCAATTCTTTATGTAATTAAGCCAGTGTCCTCTTGTGAACAGTATAAGAAATTAAGAGTGCAAATGGAGACCAAAACATATATGGACACCTAATTCATGATAAATGTGAAAATACAGAGCAATGGGAAAGGAAAAACCTTTTCTTAAGTGAATTACATTTTGAATAACTCCATTTTCTGTATCTCACAGTTTTTGTCCCATCTTGTTTTTTCACGTAGTGCATATTTTTGTTTTTGGACATTATATATGAAAATTGTAAAAGAAATTGAAAATACTGGAAATTTAGCAGCCATTATCTTAATTATTGGTTATGGTACATTCTCTCTTTCCTCTCTTTCTGCAGTATTTTACTGTTTTCCTTCCATACTTATTATCTTTCCTGTATTTTCCATACTTTACTCTTTAATTCTGCATATATTCTTCTGATTTATCTCTCTCTTCTGCTGTCTATTAAATGTTGTTATAAGCAACAGGTGAGTGATTAATTTCGTTATTTTATATTCCTATAGTAGAATGTTCATTTGTTGTTTTTCTAGAATTTTCTGTTCAGTGACAACATTTTCAATCATTGTTTTTATTTCCTTGAGCATTTTAAACATGGTTGTATTGAATCTGTCTCTGAAAACTTCACTATCTATCTTTGACCCCAAATAGATCTCTTTTCTTCTTGATTTTTATCACATGGTATCATTTTCCTGTATGGTTGGATTTGTGAGTATATGTGCTGGATGCTGAGCATGAAATATTTAAGAGACAAACTGATAACTATAATACTGTTTTCTCCTTGTTTGGATCATGCACTTTTATTCCTTTAAGTAAACTGGGAACATTATCTATTTCATGTAGCCTAATTGTGTTGAGAACTTTCAAACATTTGACTCAGTCCCTGGAAGCACAGGTATTACTTTCAGTTTTGGCTTATTCTTAAGGTGAAGTCATTTTGGGCTCAATCTTAAGATCTAAACCTTAAAAGCCAGTGTTTCCTCCACAAGCTCTGTGTGTCTTCTCAAATTCTTTACTAGATTCTCTGCACCTGCGTTCCTACTTTCAGAATAGACAGATGCTTGGGGAAAAGCTTCCATTTCCTGATACAGATATACTTTCCTCAGTATACTTCTGTCCCCAAATCTTTATTTGATTTGATTCTAATGGCATTTTTTTTTTTGCTCTGAGGTATTCAAGAGCATTTTTATTTTATATTTTGTCCAATTTTTCTCTTTGTTTGAAATGGAACATTCACTTCCATTATCTAAATAATTTTCATTGGAAGAACATTTCCCCAGCATCATTTTTTTTCTTGTACATTGGCTGCCACTTTCCTGAGTCTTTTGATTAGTCTTCCTTATCCCTCCTATTTCCTCTCTATTTTTCAGTGCCTTCTGGCATCTCATTATCTTCATCAATACACTCAGCCAATGTGTTCTGCTTTAGCATATTGACTTTAAGATTATAACTAATATGCTTCCAACTGGTACCTCAAATTCCTGTCTTGATTCCCAACATTTCTCAAAATCTCCTTTTAATTAGTAGGCAGCATCTTTTTGAAATGTATTTCATTCTCTTCCTAAAGTCCCTCAAATTATTTCTCATGAAATGAAACAAAATCTGAAGTCAACAGAGCCCTAAAGAGCATATGTGTTTCATCTACTCTGCAGCTTCCACAACCTGGCCTCTTTCTTCTTTCTGTCTTTCCAACTTGCTTTCATTTAACAAACTCATTTATTACTTAGGCTTATTACATGTGCTGCCTTTCTGCGTGAAAAAAAATTCTCCCTTAAATACCTGCAATCTCATTTTCTCTAAGTCTCCACTCAAATATTTCTATCTCAGAGAGAACTTCCTTGACTATTTTATCAATATTGGTATTTTTGGTTATGCTTTATTTTATCCTGCCTTATTTTGCTTTGTAGAACTTACCATTTCATGGTATTATAATTATGATAACATATGTATTTATGAGATTTGTTTGTGACTGAGAGTGTAAGATTCATAAGTGCTTTGCTGACTATTATAATTACTTTACCCATATCCCCCATACTTAAAATATAGCACCTTAGATTCTCAAAACCCCGTGCTGAAAAGTGATGGATTTAAACACACTCCCCTGTAATTATTTATTTTAATTTATAAATGATTAAATCAGCTCTTCTGAGAGGCCACTCAAATTAATTAAAATAATTTTTACTAGAGGCCCAGACTCAAACTTATTGCTTAGTAAATTCTCCAAGTTCTATAAAGGCCATTGTTGTCTCTTGGATATATTACTTTGGGTCACGTGCACATTTTCAGAAATAATCACTGTGTTCTATCCAATAATGTTAAATTTGTAGGGTCCTGCTTCACAATGAACTAACTTAACTTTCAAATATTACATATATCTAATGACAAAGGAATGACTACTTAGTAGTGCATAATGACATAAATCATGGAAAACATGCCCTATACTTCCTCTGTAGCAATTCCAAAACAACTAAGAGTGTGATCTATACTTTTGATTGAAAAATACAAAAATATCATATTTCAAAATTCAGACTTACATTCTAGTAACACCCCCAAGATGTAAATATGTGAACAAGACACACTGATATTCTTCACTTGGCCAGTATGAATTTCTTTTCAGAAAACAGTAGTTATCAGGAGAGAAAGACATCTGCTACCTCTCCTAAGTTGGAGACCTGCCACCTGGAGATAGCAATGAGATGTCAATACAAGGATCTGGGATGCCATGAAAGCCATGTTTTACATAGACACTGGATGGACCAACACTCCTAAAGAGAAAGGATAGAGCAAGGATAACTTCAATAGTCAACATAGGTCCCCCGTGGCCAGCAGGTCTTGATTTGCAGCCAGCAAAGAGAGATTTCTACAGGCACTCCACATTTATCAACCTATGCCAGGAACAAGGGTAAAAAATCTAATACTGAATACAGGCTTTATTTGCAGTCATAAGGAAAGGCAGCAGTACATGCTCATTCTATCCCCTATCACAGTCATACTTCATATACATACAGAGACACACATTTTTATTAGCCACCTATACTGATTTTCTATATATGTCTATTAGATTTTTTTGTTATTAGAAAAGTTGTAGGTTGAAACAGAAATTTACATAAAATATAGAGTTCCCATATACCACTCTACTGTTATATTATTAACACATTGAATTAGTGTGGTACATTTGTTCCAATTGATTTAAGAACTTTTTATAATTGTACTATTAAATGTAGTCCAAAGTTTATATTAGGGTTCACTGTTTGTGTTATACAGGACTTTTCAAAAAAATTTTTATTGTAGCAACATACATATAACCTAAAATTTCTCCTTTTAACCACATTCAAATATATAATTCAGTGTTGTTAATCATATTCACAATACTGTATTTCCTTTTCCACCATTCATCACCAAAATTTTCCATCAACCCAAAGAGAAATTCTACACAGAGTAATGATTAACTCCTCATTTCCTACCCTTACCCAAACACTGGTAACTTATATTGTAGTTTATGATTCTATGAATTTGTTTAATTTAAATATCTCATATCAATAATATCATACAATATTTGTCCAATACACACAAATTGATACCACTTGCCTTTATATTATCAGAATAAAAATGATATTTTTCTAATGGTGTGAAGTGTAATGAGACAATTTGAAAGCCATAGTTGAATTCATTTTTTTTTTTACCAAATTTCAGTTAATATGTATGTAATCATTAAAATATATACAATGGTACAATAACTGAAAGAATATTGAATTCCCAACCTGGAGAGTCATGCTACATTCTGTAATAGAGAGCAAGAATCCCTAAAGTACATGGGCAGCACCTAGGGGAGGAGGAAAGACCAATACACCAGGTCTTTGATATTGATATTTGTACATACGAACTTCATTCTTGTGAAATTGAAACTTACCCTAGTATTACATATTGCCTACGAGTTACCTCCTGAAAGCCTTCTTGTTGCTCAAATGACACCACTCTCTAAGCCAAACAGTATATAAACACACTGAAGTCCTCCCAGTATATAGGGTGATATATAGAAAAATACAGTTAATGTAAATGATAGATGATAATAAATAGTACAATTTTAATAAGTTTTCATCATTGGCAACAAGTGTAACTACTGCTTAAAAAATTGCAATTACAAAAAAGTGCCAACATCACTTATGAAAAACGTTCCATACCAATGCAAGTTGTTGGTGGTATGGGAAACCTGTATTTTATGCATGATGGATCTATAAACTTACAACTTTCCTAACAACAAAAAGAGAGAAAATTGATATTAAGAAAGAAGTGTGTTAGCATAAGGAAGAAAAATATAAATTATGGGGATGAAAGCCAAAATAGTAGAGATTATCCATGAACATGGGATCTTCTTTAGCAATGTATTGCAGTTTTCTGCATATTTTACATCCTCAGTTAAGTTTATTCCTAGATATTTGATTAATTAATTTGCTTTTGTAAATGGAATTTTTTTTCTTGATTTCCACCTCAGATTGCTCATTATTGTCTCAAGTATTTTGGGGCTCCCTGATTAGGTGCATAAATATTTATGATTGGCCTTTCTTCTTGGTAGTTTACATCTTTTATTTATAGTGCCTTTCTTTGTTTCTCACAACAGTTTTGCACTTAAAATCTATTTTGTCTGATATTTTTATATCTAAACCTGCCCTTTTTATGGTTACTGCTTGCTTTAATATAGTTTTCCAACCATTCACCTGCAACCTGTTTGTGCCTCTGGGTCTAATTTGAGTTTATTTTAGACAGAATATACATGGATCATATTTCTTTATCAATTCTGCTGATTTGTCTTCTGATTGGAGAGTTTAACTCATTGACATTCAATGTTATTCATGTAAAAGCAGAACTTACTTTAGCCATTTTTTCTTTAGCCTTATATGTTTCATCTTTTATTTTCATTTCTTTGTTATCCTTTTAGTTACTCTTACCAATAATCTTCCTTTTGACACTCTAATCTACCCCTTTCTCTCTTGTTTCTTCCTTTCAACCTGCAGAAGTGCCTTTAGTATTTCTTGAAGGACAGGACTATTGTTGACAAATTCTCTCAAAAAAAGCAGAAGTAAACACATACTGTAGAACAACTAATGAAATATTTCTAAACAAATATCCTTAATCAATTCAGTAAAATGCAGGAAGAGAGAGAGGATAACAAAAAGAGATTTTGGATACATACAGAAGAAATTGTAAACATATATAAAAAGATAACAGATCTCACAGTGATGAAAGGCACAGTGCAAGAACTTAAAAATACACTAGAAGCACGTAACAGCAGATTTGAACACACAAAAGAAAGAATTAGTGACATCAAAAATAATACATCTGAAATTGTAAGGATAGAACAAATAGACAAAAAATGGGGAAAAAATTCATCAGAGGCTCAGGGAATTGAGTGACAAACTGAAACTACAACCATATGTATTATGGGCAATCCAGAGGGAGAAGAGAAGGGAAATGGGGGCAGTAGGAGTATTTGAGAAAATAATTACTGCAAATTATTCAGTCATTATATTCCATTTATCACTGAAAATTATTAAGGACATGGATACACATGTCCAGAGGCAAAATGTACTTCAAGCACAATAAATCCCAGCAGACCTACTCTGAGACACATACTTATGAGATTGCCAAAAGTTCAAGACAAAGACAGATTACTGAAAGCAGCAAGAGAAAAAACATCCATCATGTATAAGGGTAGCTCGATAAGATTAAGTACCGATTTCTCATTTGAAACCATGATTCTGATGATTTCTCATGGGGAAACATGGAGGCAAGAAGGTAGTGGTATGACAATTGATTTTTAAAATACTGTCAAGTCCATTCAATTGAGAAAAAAATAGACTCTTCAAAATATAGAACTAGGAGAATTGGCTATCCATGTAAAAAGAAAGAGGACCTCTATCTCACACCATATAGAAAAATAGAATATAAATAACTAAATATAAAAACCAGGAGTATAAAACACCTAGAATAAAATACAGCAGAGCATCTTTGTGATCTAGCATTGGACAATGGTTTCTTGGTTTTTAAAGCCAAAGCTCAAGCAACAAAAGAAAAAAAAATAAATGGGACCTCCTGAAAATTAAAAAAAAAGTGTGCATCAAAAGACTTTGTCACAAAATTGAAAAAACAAATACAATGAGAGAGAATATTTGAAAACCACTTATCCATTAAGGTTTTAATATCAGAATATATAAAGAAATCATACAACTCAACAATAAAAGACAAAAAAGCATATAAAAATGGGCAAATACTTGGATAGTCATTTCTCCAAAAAGGATATATATGTGGTAAAAAGCACACGAAAAAATGCTCAACATCAAAGCTATTAAGGAAATGAAATTAAAAGTCCCAATGAGATATAATTTCATACCTACTAGGATGGCTACTAGTAAAATATAAAAAAAACCTGCAAGTGTTGGAAATATGGAGAAATATGAACACTCATTCATTGCTGGTGGCAATGTAAGATGGTGTGGATGCTATGGAACAGGGTTTAATAATTCTTCAGGATGGTAAATAGAGAACTACCACTTCTAGGAATATACTCAGAAGAATTGAAATAAGAACTCAAACAGATATTTTCACACTGATGTTCATAGAGGCATTATTCACAATTGCACAATTGCCAAAAGATGGAAGCAAACTGAGTGTCCATCAACAGATGAATGGATAAATAAAGTATGATATATGTATATACAATGGAATATTATTCAGCCATAAAAAGGAATAAAGTCCTGATGCACACTACAACTTGGATGAACCTTGAGGACATTATGCTGACTGAAATAAGCCAAAAAGAAAAGGACACATATTCCATTATCTCTCGTGTTATGAATGAGTTAAAATAAGCAAACTCATAGAGTTAGAATGTAGTATATAGGTTGTAAGGGGATAGATTATGGTTAGAGAATCAGGAGTTGATGCTTAATCTGTACAAAATTTCTATGTAGGTTTATTATAAGGTTTTGGAAATGAATGGTGGTGATGGTAGCCCATTAACTTGAGTGTAATTAAAAGCACAGAATTATATAGGTGAATGTGGTTAAAAGGGAAACCTTTAAGTCATATAGGTTACTAGAATAATAATTAAAAGATGAATCATAGGACAGTGTAACCCTTTTGTAGATGATGGATTGGAGTTTATAGTAGAAGTATAAGACTGTTCTTTCATGAATTATAACAAATATATTATGCTAATACAATATGTTCATAATGCGTAGAACATGGAAAAATTCATCTAATATAAACTATGCATCATAATTAAAAGGGCTATTTTGATAACATTTTATCAATTGTAACAAAGGTAACTACTTATAAAAAATAGTATAATTACTAGAGAGTACTATCATCAATTTTAACAAATGTTCCATATCAAGGCATAGTGTTGGTGGTAGGCTGTAGTATTGGAATCCTATATTTTTTGGTCTGTGAACCCACACCTTCTCTATTAAAAATCTGTATGTAATTCTTCCCAAATAATATATATATTTTAGCCACTAATATAGTATTTTCACAACTTCCAATTTGAAATGTTTCTCCCAGAGAAGTAATAGAGTTAACAGAGATGAATTCTTAATTAAGAAATTGATTTAGTGTAGTCTCTGCTAGAAATCTTCTGGAAACTAACTTGATTCAGATTAAAATTTACAACATAATTAGGTAAAAATCATATTAATACATTTTAACTTTTAGTTTTACAACTCTTTATTTGCAATTCTCAAAAAAATTTGGCAGTGGTTGTTGATAATACATGGATATAGTAATTTAAATAATTCAGCAAACAAATCTATTACTACAGTCAAGAATATAAATATCCATGGAAATGCAATTAGGGGGAGACAAAGTGGAGGAAAGTTAATTTCCCTAGGGACTAATTATGAAAATCTTCCTGCTCATGTAATGACAGTATGGTCTTCCCAAATGCAATGAGATCATCACCTTCTCATATTTACTAGTGAAAACAAAATTTTTAGAAGTTTAAACATTAGGCTTGGACTTTAAATGCAGTTTGAGTCATTGAGATGACATAATTGGTTAAATAAATTAAATAAATTATATGCCACTATGTTGTTGCTCTTCAACTTAAAAAGAGGACAGGCTTGTGTGTTGTGTTTGTGAATTTGTGCATATTTTTCTATGTATTGTTGTCGTTTGTGTGCAATTATGTATGGAAGAGATATTAACTTAATCATTAATTCTTCATTGTTTACTCCAATCAAGTATTAACTTAATATATTGATGAATACCTGGAATCAAAGTGAACATTTGTATCTTTCAACTTGCTGACCAAATTAGGAAGTAAGATTGCATCTCAGGAAGTAATAAAAATTCCTCACAATAAACTATTTATTATATTCATTCTTTTCTTTTTGAATCTATTCTAGATTCCCTTCTGTTTAATTTGAAAATATCTTTGCTACACTATTTCCTTTTACCTTCTTCTGGGAAATTTCTTCTCCTGAATGTTATCTCTTATTCAATATGTTACTGTTTTTAAGTTAGCAACTGCAAAAAAAATATGATCTTAATATACTAGCATGTCCATCCCTAACTTGGGGTACCTCTAAAATGTATAAGCACCATACTAGCAACAATTTTCAAATATGCCCTGTTAAAATTTTTACACATCATCAAAACATAGAAAAATATGTTATTTATAATTGAACTGATATACAGTTACCCTTTTTTCCTTTATATAAATGTTGTAAGGTTCACATTGTTTAATATTATCCAAGGGGTATTAATGAAAAAAAAAAAAGAAATTAAGCAGAAAAGGATTTTGTGTATCTTACCATCTGTTAGTATAGAATTAAACCTTATCCAAAGAGAAGTCTGACTTTTACCCTTGCCCTCTGAGGGGTAGTCTCTAGTCCTTAGGAATGTCATGGTGGATAGAAGTGTCTTTGTTGACCTGTGGTCAATGGGTCAGAGAAGTGATAAAAATGTGATTTATTTAGTGGCATTGGGTTATATAGTATTAGTCAGCCTCTGAAGGGGCTGGTGAATGTAGATTGAGATCAGTCATGTTTACCTGACGGAAGCCCATAAACTATGGACTTCAAGGCTCACATGAACTTTCATTTGTTTGCAATATCTATATGTGTTGTCACACATTAATTCATGAAATATAACACTCTCTTGACTCCTTGGGGAAAGGATGACAGGAAGCTCCCTATTTGGTACTTTTCCTGAACTCTGTCCTATGTGTCTTCCTTTGACTGACTTTAATCTGTATCCTATCCCAGTTAATAGACTATAACTGTCAATAAAACAGTTTTCAGTGAGTTCTTGAAGTCCTTCTAGCAATTCACGGAACCTTGACAATGGTTGTAGGAGCTTTCAAACTTGCAATTTGTATAAAAAATTAGGTAGTCATATGAACTCTTCCTACTATGCAGTGGATTCACTTTCTCACAGTCCATCCAACTTCATATATGTTTTGCCAATAGAAAATATGTGACAATCTAGAATTAGATTTCTGACTTCTAAGAAAATATATTTTCCTCTATCAACTTCTTTGTTGAATTAATATTGTAATAGTTACACTATTGACTCTTGAAAACCAATTTGACTCAAATATCTAATGAGTGATGAAAACTCTAATTCAAAATAATAAGAGAAATTAAATACAATATATAATTTACATTCCAGGTGTTATGTTTATACTAATCAGTCAACTAAAATTTTGCAAGAGCAAGCTGAGAAGGTGTACTGATGTTTAATGTATGTAGGAGTTTTAAATAACTTTACTGTAAAAGTTTGGAAATGGATAAATTTGATCGTAACACAATATAGTGAGTAGAACTAATGCAGCTGGTTCATAAATGGGATTGTGGCTGAAAAGTGTAGTGTAAGGATATAAATGTCATTTGAAAGAAAGCTAGAGAATAATCTAGGAAATGAATAATATGGTGAACCCAAAGGTGGATTAAAATTGTCCTTCTATGAACTAGAACAAATGTACATCACAATTGCAAGATGGTTAAGAATGTGGAGAAGCCTGCGAATATAACCTATGGAATATAGTTAACAGCAATACTGTAATATTCTTGCATCAA
>JAQZBX010008162.1:31937-48919 GCA_029593785.1 Cabassous unicinctus | reverse complement strand
AATGACTGGCTCCATTAAAAAGGGGGCAGATCAGAGGAGAAGGCGGTGAATTTGGGCAGGTGAGAAGAATTACTCAGTTTTGGAAACTTTGACTTCAGATTATGAGTAGGAAATTCAGCTGATGATTAGCAGTAGGAAGACAGCATTTCTGGCTTGGAACTTTGGGGAAGGCTTAAAGTTAGAGTTGGAGAGGTAGAAATCATTAGTTCAGACGTACTGGCTGAAACCGGTGTGGTTAAGATCAACTGGAAATGTGTATAAAGGTAAAAGAAGATGAGGTCCAAACTTCTTTGCTGAATAAAATTACACCAATACAGCCCAGGGTCATTCCACTAAATTAATGCCTTTTTGGTTGTCTTCTTCCTATTGGGTGATCTTTTCATGCCCAAACATTGGGAGTTATTTTTTCCTTCTGGGTTTCCTTCTTCAGCTCACTAAGTCTGTTTTATTGGCCCCAGAATCCTCCATTAATCCACCTGTCCATCCAACTAGCCATCCCACAAGTACTTACTAAGTACTAAAAAAGTAAGTTAAAAGTTGTCCTTCTTTTCATAGGATTTAGCCTCATAGGAATAATTAAAATGTGGCAAACATAATGATAGACATATGTATAAGCTATTGGGGAACAAGACAAATCACACAATCCGGGGGTGGGGGGAGGGAGGAATGGGAAGTTTTTTCTTTTTTGTAGGAGATGAGACTTGATTTAAATTATAAAGAAGAAACCGGTATTACTCCAGAACATAACAAGGGAAGGTGAGGTACAGGGCGGAGGGTTTTCTGGGAAGAAGATGGTATGAGAAAGAGTAGAAAAGTGAAGAACATAATGTCATCTAATATCCGGTTCATATCCAAATCTCCCCAATGGTCCTAGGAATTTTTTTTTTCCATTTGTTGCATTTGTTCTATTTTATTAGTAGGACAAACACCATTTATGGGAAAATCAGGATCAAAAGGAAATCCAAGTGTGATTGTTACAAGGGCAATTGCAGGAATTTTTGAGACATTGATGTCCAGGAATGTTTTTATGGTCATTTGCTTTTCTCAAACAAGCATCCATTATAATTTCACATATTGTATTTTTTTGTTATGCTTTTTAGTTACTTTTGGCCTGGGACAGTACTCCCAAGTGTTTTTTTGTTTGTTTTTTAGGAGGTACTGGGGATTGAACCCAAGGCTTCGTACATGAGAAGCAGGCACTCAACCACTGAGCCACATCCATTCCCCACTGAGCATTTGTATTTTTGTTTGTTTGTTTTGTTTTTAGGAGTTACTGGGTATCAAACCTGGGACCTTGTACGTGGGAGGCAGGTACTTAACCACTAATCTATATCGCTCTCCCAACCTTGAAGAAGCCAAGGTTTATAGAATGCCTCACATTCTGAGTTTTTCTCATTGTTTCTTCATGGCATCCTTTAACTTGTTTCTCTTTTCCTATATTGCCTATATACTAGAAGTTAGATAGGTCAATAGCTTGATGAGGTTCAAGTTAAAAAATTATAAAACTTCATAGTTGTTAAAGGATACTTCATATTTCAACACATCAAGAAGAATATAATGTCAGATAGTCTCTCTACTAATGATATAAAATTTTTCCACTTAGTTAAGATGGTGAATGCCAGATCATTCCATAGTAAGGTACATATTTTCCCTTTGCAGTCTTTCAACAATCTGTGGAGTGACACATATAGGAGACAATTCTCTGTAGGTCTCTTCTGTTTCTGAACATTTTGCAAGCAGAGGCATTGATCGATTTCATTCTAGGGTATCTTTTCCAGGATATTTGTATAGTGAACAGCTTTGAAGATTGAAATAGTGTCTTTCTCCAGAACAAAGGGCAGATTTATTTGCTGTCCAGTATAATAAAGGTAATGTCTCTTTCAGGGCAAAGTTTGAGCAAGTTTGCTAGTGGTCCCTTTAAAAAACTGCGAATTCTATTTGGGGTTCCTAACCTGTGACACAAACCCCACTATTTATATAGCATTCCCCTGTGTTACTCTGCATCCCAGGGCAAGGTGAGTAGAACAAGTGCAGATGTTAAGCTCATGCCTGTTGTGCTGTGAGTAATAAAGTCATTTCTCTATAACCCAGGAGTTTCATGTCTTCTCGCATTCATGAAATTGAGTAGCATAAAATCGCAGATAGTTCATAGTTCCTGATTGCACTTATATTCTATTTGTAATGATTTTTTCACTTATGAAGAAATTCTAATATTAATGCTTCTATGCTTTAGTTGGCATTCTTCTGTAAAGAGGTGGCTCCTTTGTTCCTCACTCTTTTATTTGCTTTTTAATATCACTATAGACTCATGGGGGTTGGGGTCAACTATAGATATATGGATTTTTATTTATTCAAAATAAAGAAACCAGGATTTGGGGGTGGGGTCACCCAAATTGCGTTGTGTATTTACAGGGCCCTCCTGAAGAGTGTAGTCTGGACCTACAGAGATAGCAGTCTGACTTGTAACCAGATTAGCTTCTGAATGTCTGGGCATAGTCCTGTCCCTCACCTTCTAGCAGTTGCCCTCCTGGAGGACTTCCAATCGCACTAATAGTTTAGTGAAAAATGCTGAGAGTGTCTCTTTATCTTGTGTCCTTGCTGAACTGGAGTTCAATAGCAGCTTCTGGAAGCCATTCCCATAATCTCCAAAGTGTTTAAGAAGCATTAGTCACATTATCACAGAAACATGTCTTGCTCCAGAATTGTATTTACTGTTCTTTTTGGAAACACAGATGCAGTCTAGGTAAATAATACAAAACAGTTATGTTCTTGCCAAGGGAAAATTCTGTTTCTGTATTTATCTATTTTAAAAGCAAATGAAATCATTCATACAGGAGGAAGATGTATAATAGATAAAAATCTTAGACGTGTTCACTTATTAATCTGTATATTTATTCATCAATATTTTTCAGATTTATCTCTTTTTGGTTTAACTGTGAAAGGCCTATCTACTTTTAAGTCAGCCAGATTATAAAAAACAAAAGTATTATCTTAGTTCCTACACGGTTAGGAGACACAGCTTTTGTTAATTTATTTTCTATCAGCTTATTGCAAAAAAAAAAAAAAAAGAGTTTCCTTAAGTTTCATCACGAGGAGATTATTTGTTTCTTTATAAAATTTTAAATTATTTGGAATATCAGATAGTTACTGATTAATGCTTTGATAAGAGAAAATATGAGTGAATGAATGCTAGCAGGAAAGAGCAGACCTCTTCCTCCCTTCTCCCCTCCAGTTAATAATGTCAGAGCCATACCATTTACAGTTAAACGGTCATTTTCTGAATGGCAGTATGTTTTAAGTGTGATGGCACTTTCTTATTGTACCTCAACTACATATGCATGATTTAATGTAAATTATGTGGTTGAAGTAATTCAAGTTATTGATGTGAACCTATAAAATACTTAATATGAGCAAAGTGCCTGGCACATGATATGTTCTCAATTAATGCATATTGAATCAATGTGTCCTTGCTACTTTGCCCCAATTCTGTTTCCAGTATTGTAATATCATGTAAATTTTGCTGAGGCCAAATGCTCATGAGATAGAGGGGTAGGTATTTTCAATCTGGATCTCCATGGTATGTTTGCCAGAATTCTGAAACAGAAGCAGCTGGCTAGGGGAGAAACCCTAGGTACTGCTGTTGGCTTCATCCTGGAGGTAAGAAGCAAGGAAAATAGTTTAACGGGAGTTCTGCTGATTCTCACTGAAGATTTTCCTCTTCTGTCATGGGCCCAGTGTCTATGCAGACCCAAGTATTGGAGCTAGTCTGAAATGAGTGTGCAGATTTCCGAGCCCCAGGCATTTCTTGTTCTGCTCTGTAGTCTCATGGAGAAAATCCAAGACTGAGTCAGTGGGAGGTGCTGAGGCTGACAGGAGTCCACGTTGGGCTCAGCTGTATGGAAATGGGGAGCAGGATGAACTGCTGGCCCACTGATGTGGTGCAGGATCTGTGGGGCATTTGTTATCTAACAGTCCTAGCATGCTGCTAATGGCTGAGCCAAAAAAATAAAGTTTAATGGAAAAGTAACCCACTTAACCAGAGTGAATTAGCTGCTAATTCCTCTTACATTGGAATTTATTTTAAAAATTAAAATAAAGACTGAATTCATATAATTTTAAAGCTCTAATTCAAGAAATAGGAAAGCTTTTAAAGGATCGTTAGTCGATCCCTCTGGAATATCCAGTCAGTTAACATAGACCCATCTAAATGGTTCAGTGTTTCATCAACACCCATTATTCTTGTCACATTCCTGTAAATTAGGTAAGAAGAATTTTTTTTCCCACTTCCATAGCACAAAATCCTATGATCAGCCAACTCCTGTGTGAATTGCGACATCTGCTTTATATGCTACCTCTGGGAATTAACGTACTAAAAGTAAGTTAAGTCAGCTGTATGACATGCTCCTAAATCATGGATAGTTCACTTTTTATAAAAACTAGTTTTGGCATGGGGTCATGTTTTAACATATTTTCATGATTTTTGCTAGCACAGAGCACATGGTTAGAAGAGTGGCCTCTGCACTTACCCAGTAAGGGAGCTGGGAAATGTAAATGACTTATACTCATAAGACTGATTTGAAGATTAAATAAAATTTATAGAAAGCACCAAAGTTCCTGCCACAAAACAAGTGTTTAGTATAAATGTTAATGACAACTCTGAAAGTAATTGTCCAGAGCAGGCTGTTTTCACAGATATTAAGTGGCTTTAAAAATTGTAAATATATTTTAAAATAGGGAATGGAGCAACTTCTTCATATGAATATAATACATAGGCAACACATCACAACAGAATATGAAGGTTCTCTTTCTTTTCTTAATATTGTATTGTGTCCTTTCCCTGTTGTTTTTCACCATTTTACATGACTGATGACTTGCTTCTCCTCCAAAATTCCAAAAGAAAGAAGTGAGTAGTGGACTTGAGAGTACAGGACAATAAACTGCGTAACTGCCTGTGTTCCATTGCTCCTTTGGATAGAATCTTCTGGAAACATGTGGAGAGTTGGAGAAAGCACCATGCTGGGAGTCAAAGGATCTAGTCCTTGTCCTGCTCTGCTGTGAGTCCCTGAGTCAGTCACTTATTAGCTTGGAATCTAAAGTTCTTCATCTGCAAAGTATCAGTAATAATAATGCTCACTGTATAAACCTTATGGGGTTGTTGTAATGACCTAATGAGAAGAATATACATGAAAATGCTTTGAAAATTGGAAGGCATTTGATAAATATAAGGTATTAAAGCTACCAAGTGACTGAACAGATTTTGCTAACAGTTCCCAAGCTAAAATAATCGCTCTTGGGCAAAGACCATACAGGGATTTCACACAAAAGGAATAGTTCAAAGTAAGCAGTTGTTTTAGACAGTCTTCTACCTTTAATGACAGTAAACTCTCATTCGAAATTCTAAGAAAGGACAAGTTATTAGTTTCTTGATACATTCAGCAATTTTAATTCCTTTTCAGTTTATGAGCTCCTAAATTCAGGGGTTTTGTTGTTGTTGTTGTTTTGTTTTGCTTTCTTATTTTTTTTAAACCCATGAGCAAGTATCCTGTTACTCGGGGTGGGGGGTGGGGGTGAGGGTGGAAACTGAAAAATCTAGTCCTTGAACCAAAACAACTTTGTAATCATAGTTGAATCTGGACTACAGAGGTACAGGAGAGATTTTAATTTAAGCAGCCCAATATCTGGAGTTAGAAGGTAAACAATTGCTTTAAACCAAAGTCCCAGGCAGGATGACAATACTGAAATTAAGCTTGATTTCTGATGGAAGTGCATAAGGGTGTTAGAGACCACACATATGACATTGAGTTATCAGATAAGAAAACAAATTGCTCTGGCTTTTGGAGACACAAATGCCATTAGCTTGAACATGTTAGAAAGAATGAGCATTTGCATTCCAAGTGTTTATTCAACGAACATTTTCCTGAGCGTGTTGTAAAGACCAGGTACTGTGTAAGTCCTAGAGATACAGGCATAAACTCATAGTCCCTTCCCTCTATATCGGTGGTTTTAACCAACATGAATCTTGGAGTATTTTTCAAAGCCTATACTGTACTTCGGAAGAGTCAGCTTCAGCAGCCCTGTGGTAGGAGCTGGACATGTAAATTAAGAAATATCAGCAACAGCAACAAACAATTTACCTAGTGTTTTTTGTTTGTTTGTTTGTTTGTTTTACCTAGTGTTTTGATGTGTCACTATGGTTAATAGCTACCGCTCAACATGCTAATAGCTGAGAATGGACACAGCATAGTAAGAACAGTTTCAGAAACATGAACAGGATATTTTAGAATCCCAAAAAGGGACACTTAATCTTTTGATGGAGCTGATTAGGGCAGGATTTCTGGAGCAGGTGACACTTAATCTTTCCAAATACTTTGTGCTATTTTTCTCAGCTCAAAATTAACACAGGAAAACAATGAAGAACACAAAGAAGCAAAAATCATCCAAAGCTTCACTCTTCAGTAGAACTACTTGATTTAAGTAGTTTTTTTTGTCATTTTTATTCTAAAGGTATATATTTTAAGTTTCATGGAAAAAGGTTTTATAGCTGCTGTTTCCTGGGTTTTGACTACCCACTCTCCAATCCCTGTTTCTGGTGATGCCCCTTCTAGAGAATTACCTGCCCCACTGATTTTAATCTGGGAGGTAGATAATGCCTGCCTCCTACCACTTTTCCTGTATAAATTGAATTCCTCTTTTATGATATTTTGTCCTTTGGATGTCATTTGCAGATATTATTTTAATATTATTTTCTTTCGTTTCATTTGTTCTCATACATATTTTCTATCCTTTTATTTCTAAACTATTTATATTTTTCATTTTAAATATAGATCTGATGCTTTGTTTTAGATGCTATTTGAGATTTTCACCTGTTTACATTAATTATTTTTATATTAAAACTTATTTCTGCTGTCTCATTTCATGTTTTTCTTTCTATGCTTTCCTTTTTCCATTTTCCCCTCATTTTCTGCTTTGCATTGGATAGTTCACAACTTCCTTTTACTATTCAGCTTGAGAGTTACAATTTTACCTTTCTATTTGTTATCCTTAGTTTGTTAATCTCCATACTTTTGTTCTATTTTCCCTATTGATTTCTTAGACTTGTCAATATTTATGTCTTCTCCTGAACAACACAAAGTGTTAAGCTTGTTTTTACTTTCAGTGCTCTCTTGCATCCTTCACTCTCTGCCTCCAGCAAACACATGTCAAATTAGTATTGCTAGAATTATAGTTCTGTATCAGATTTTTTGTCCTTTTTGTAAGGCAATGCTAAATTTTATAATTTTTGTATATTCCTCTAGAATTTATTACTGTTTTTACTACAGCACCTTGTACAAGTGTGTTAATGATGGTCTGTTTATTATAAAGGCCTTCTGAGGCCTTGTATGAATGAAAATAACTTTTTTGTGTTCTCACAGATTAATAACAGTATGGCCAGATTTAAATTCAGGTCTAATATTTTTTCTCTTCTATTCTATGAAAATATTACCTCATTGTCTGCTTATACTGCGCAGTGTTGCTATTGAGAAATTTCATGTCAATTGGTTTTTGTTTCCTTGTTAGTTATCTGCTTCTTTCTTGAAACATTCAGCATTATCTACATATTAGATATGCTTTAAATTTTGCTCTAATGCATATAGTATTGGTTTTTTTTTGTTTTTTTTTTTAACTATTCCAGTTTGTGTTCTATGAATCTTTGAACTTAAGATTTTTAAACATTCTATAAACCAGGGAAATATATCATAATTATCTTTAAATATTTCTCCCATCTTATTTTTGTCATTTTTTTTTGGAATTTCTATTATCTATATGTTGGCATCTAATTCAATTCTTCATATCTCTTCATTTTCATCTCTTTATCCCTTCTTATTAGTTATAGATTCTGTACTTTATTTAATCTATTTTATTTTTCTGTTTTCAACTATTATGTTTGCAGTATTGAGTATTTCAACTTAGTTCTTTATGACTTCAGGTTCCTGCTTCATATTACCACTAACCTTCCATAATCCTTTGAGAAATTTATTCCATTTCTTAATTCTACTTCCCATAATAAAGCTCTTCTTTGTAGTGATTACAGTCTGTGTTAGTTATCTAATGCCACACAACAAATTCTTAACAAATTACTCCAAAACTTAGTTGCCAACATATACTGCACTGCTTCTTGTTTTCATGCATTTCCTAACACTGTTGATTCTGCCTGAATATTCTTCCCTCAACATTCACAACATGCACACACAAAAACACACATGTACACACAGTGGTCTCAGGTAACTCAGGTAACTTTCAGGAAAAGGGAGGCATAATCACAGGTATCAAACCTCACTTCCTCCCTAAGAGAACCAGGCCAAATATAAAATTAGGGAACACTTTTATCAAGCCTTCAGACTAGGCTCTTTTAATTATAAAGAACAAAAACTTATCTCAAGAAATTATCTCAAGGAAATAAATACATGAGTGATTAAGAACTCAGGTACATTACATAAATTAATAGTAAATGGTTCTTAAAGCCATTTTATATGCTAGGATTGTAAGACATCAGAAAAGGAGGCAGCTCTATTAACCTTCTTTTTCTACCTTTTCTGCAGGCAGTATTTTCTTTCTTCTGTGATTTGTCCCAGAGTTATCAACTGGCTTCCTCTGTTTACTCCTATTTTCTGCTCTCTCATTACTTAGTCTGTGAGAGACAGTATCAAAACTGAGCTGGCCTCTGATTCTTTCTTATGAATTTTCAACGACTATATCAAGGCTACGTGGATAATTTCTTAATTCAAATTTGGAAAAGAAATTAATGAGCTCAACTCGTTTTTTAAATGCCACTACATAGAGTACTACTTAATCTATGAGTTTGTATGTCAGATTCAGACACTTCTGGTCTAAACAGCTATAGCAATGGTGCCAAGGTCATATGATACAAAATACAGTGATCAGAATAGCTGGAAAAAATAAAGTGGCATTGGCATAGCAGGTCATCAGATGGTTGGGTTAACTACTACAATGGGGCTCCAAAGGCAGCAGGGTCTATGGATTCCTGAACTGGAATGTTAGAAATTTTGAATCAAAATAAAGCAACAAAAACCAACGTTTCACTGTTTTCACTGAGATAGAGCTGAAATACAGAAAAACACAAGGTCCCCTGATAGGGATGCCTACAATCTTACCTCTCCATCTGTTACCGGCTTCTAGAGCTGCATTGTCCAAAACAGTAGCCACTAGCCACGTGTGGCTATTTAAATTTAAATTAATTAAAATTAAGTTAGATAAAAAGTTCAGTTCTTCAGTCATACTGGTCACATTTCTTATGCTCACTAGCCACATGTAGCTAGTGGCTGTCATTTGGACAGAGCAGATACAGAACCTTTCTTTCCTATAGCATTAATTGGTAGTAATATACAACAGGTCATGTACATCAAGCAATTTTGAGGAGTTTTAAATTTCCATCTGGAAAATATATTTGAGAATCACAAAAGCACTGAAAAATTAAAAAAAAAAGAATGAGGGAACTTGTCCTGAAGTGGTATTAAAATATGTATAAAATGCTTTAATGAAAACAGCATTGGGTATAGATAAAATTGAGGGAAAACATCTTGAATTTGCAAATTAAAATGGTTTGCTTTGTAACACATATAGTCATGAAAAGAGGCCATCATTTAGAAATGGCTTTAACATTTTCGGAATTTCAAGGATCAAGAGGGAATTCTAAGGGAATCCAAGTAGGATAAAAAAAATAAACAGCTTCCCAAAGAAAAGCATACATTCTATCCAAGATTCCTTTGGACAGTAACAAAATTTGACTTTATAATTAAGTGATAAAAATAACTTCAAATTCCAAAATATAGAATAAGTGTAGACCACTTTAACCACAAGTCAATAAAAGTAGAGAAAAATATAAATCTTAAAACCCAATTAAATAGAAATTTGAGGAAACAAAACCACACTGTTCTAAATAATTCCTATGGCAAAGAAGAAATGAAAACTATAATTATGTACTATTTAGAAAATAAGGATAATGGGGAACTTCCGGTTCCTGACAGATGAAGAACTAGTTTGGCTATTGGATTCCTCAAAAAAATTAAATTCTGAAGCAAAAAGGAAAGAAAGAGGAAAGCTTGGATCAAAAAAACCTTATCTATGAGAACTCCCTGCAATGAAACAAAGGAATAATCTATGGAAACAGAAGTAGTCCATCTCTGTTTCTTTTCTTAAACTCACCAAAAAGTAAATAAGCTAGTACTTAGGCTTACCACATCACCTTGAATATTATAGAAAATTTAGTAATAGCCCTAGGGGAAGCTGAGCTCACAGGCAAAACTAGCTAGACACTAAAAAGTATGGAACAAATTGTATTTTACAAAGATGTCCACATCTATATGTTCAAATTCTCTTACATTCTCTTTTTACAATGTAATTGACACTGGTCTACGTTCCTTCCTCTTAAATCTGGCAGACTCATGCCTGCCTTAAACAACGAGGTAGGGTAGAAGTAATGCTATGTCACTTCTAAGGCTCGGTCAAGAAAAGGGTACGGCTCTGCCTGGCTTTCTCTCTCTCCTCGGATGCTTGCCCTTGGAATCTAGCCACCATGTTGTGAACAAACTCAATACATATAGAGGGGTCGTATTTGCATTTGCTTGCAGATAGCTCTAGAGACTATCTTCGAGATGCAGTTTATCTGGAAAAGTTTTTGGGAGGGTCAATTTTAAGTCATGTCAAGAGCTTTCATCTTAAGTCAAGACAAGTAGGGCCTTACTTTTCAGAGACTTAGTCAGAGACTAAAGACTTTGGGGTAGAAGAATGGCATGCTTTCAGGGTCAAGAATGAATGTGGTGGGGGAGTAAGGTGATAGGCAGTTTTGATACTGCCACTTGATAGATGTAAGAAGTAGTTGTGAATCATTTTTTCAGATGATAAAAAAAAAGTGCTGAAACTGAGTAAACACTATAGGCAAGATGTTGTTGCTTTCTAAATCAAAGGACATTCAGTCTTGTAATAAAATTATGGATATGAGACTGAAAGTAACGAAATACCTGTGAGTCAGTATGTGATATGGGGTATGGCTGTAAGGAAGAAAGATGATGCTGATAAGGTTACAAGCCTGTGATCTAATCATGATGCTTATAGAGACAGGCTGAGTCCTAACAAAACCTTTGTGTTTGAAAACAAAAAAGGAGAGGTAGAACATCTACATAGAAATGTTCTTTAGAGAAACAAAGATATCATTGTATGAGAGACAGAGAAAGTGTGAGATTGATTTGATTTGGGGGTGTCATTATTTTAAAGGTAAAATTAAGGAAAATGAGTAGCTGAGTTATTTCAGGACAAGAGGTATAAAAGAACATCTTGCAACAATGCTACAGGGACCTTGCTCCTGCCTTCCTAGGACAGACTGCAAAAGATCCCAGAAATAAAGTTATCTCAATGTCTTGGTGCAAAGAAGATCTGATATATTGACAACATGGAAGAACCTTGAAGTCATTATGTTGAATGAAATAAACTAGACACAAAAGGACAAATATATTTTTTTTAAATCTCATTGGTATAAAATAATTAGAATAAATAAATTTATAATGTCAGAAACTAGAATACAGGTTACCAAGGGCCGGGCAGTTAATGCTTAATTGGGATAGAGTTTCTGTTTGTGGTGATACAAAATTTTGGTAATGGATAGCAGTAATGGTAGCACAACATTGGGAATGGTATTAATGGCACAGAATTTTATAGTAATTATATTAGTAAGAGAAATTTTAGGTTGTAGATATGTTATTGGAATAAAAAAATTTAAAAACAACAACATAAGATTGTAAAACCCAGACAGTGTATTCTAAGGTGAACTATGGACTATAGTTAATAGTATAATTATAGTAATATGGCTTTATGCAATGTGACAAAGGTACCATACTAATGCAAAGTGTTAATAATAAGGAAACCTGTATGTGTGAGGGAGGGTACAGGGGAACTCTTTATTTTCGTCATGACTTCTGCAAACCTATAACTTCTCTAATAAATTAACAAATACAAAAAATATATATGTGCATAGATATTTTAGGCTAAGATAAAATCAACTTTGAGAAATAAATGATGCCTTGGGGGTCGATAAGCACTTAGGAAATTTTTTAACCTTACTTTCAAAAATCACCTTCTTTTAGAACCTAAATGTGTACAAAAAGTAAGTGTAGAGCGCAATGATTTAGTGGAAAGTTAATTCGCTTGGGTAAACACAAGCCAGTTCAGGAGGTGGATTAGAAACATCACCCCGAGTTTCCCAGTCATTCTCTTCACCTTCTTCCCCATTTATAACCTCTACCCTGACTTCTTTTTTTTTTTTTTTAATTCAAAATATCTATATAATTTTTTTACAGAACTTGTAGGTTTACACAAAAATCATGCAGAAAATACAGAATTCCCATATACCTCCTCCGTTACTAACACTTTGCTTTAGTGTGATATCTTTATTACAGTTACACAATTAACTTCAAAATTAGTACTAGTCTGGAGTTTACATTAGGATTCACTATTTGTGTTGGAAAGGCCTGTTTTTTCTAAATTATTTTTCTAACATGTATGCAACCTAAAATTTCCCCCTTTTAATCACATTCAAACACAGTTAAATGCTGTTAGTTGCATTCACAGTGTTGTGCTACCATTACTGCCATCCATTAGCAAAACTTTATCAATCACTAAATAAATTCTGTACCTGTTAAGCATGAATTCCCCATTCCCTACCCCAAACCCAATTCTTAATAACCTGTTTTCTAGTTTCTGACTACGAGTTTGCTTATTCTAATTATTTCATATCATTAACCTCATACAATATTTGTCCTTTTGTGCTTGGCTTATTTTACTTAACATGATGTCTTCAAGTCAATCCATGTTGTTGCATGTGCCAGAACTTCATTCTTTTTTTATGGCTGAGTAATGTTCCATTGTATGTGTGTACCACATATTGTTTATGCATTTTCTTGTTGATGGACACTTAGGTTACTTTTTTTCTTTTGGCAGTTATGAATAATGCTGCTATGCACCTTGGTGTACAAATACCTCTTGAGGTCCCCTCTTTCAATATTGTTGGGTATGTACCTAGAAGGGGGATTTCCAGGTCATATTGTAGTTCTACAATTAGTTTTTTTTTTAAGATTTATTTTTATTTATTTCTCTCTCCCCACCCCGTTTGCACTTGCTGTGTCTATTTATCTTCTTTGTTTCTTTAGGAGGCCCCGGGAACTGAACCCAGGACCTCTGATGTGGGAGGGAGGCACCTAATCGCTTAAGCCACCTCTGTTACGTGCTTTGTTGTGTCTTTCATTATGCTTCTCCTCTTGCGTCTCTTGTTGTGTCATCTTGTCACGCCCCCTCGCCGTCCTGTTCATTCTCTTTAGGAGGCACCGGGAACCTCTGTTTCCTGCTTTGTTGAGTCTCTCATTACCTTTTTCTTCTTGTGTCTTTTGTTGCATTATCTTGTTGTGTCAGCTTGCCGCGCCTGCCAGTCACGCCAGCTCGCTGTCTTCTTTAGGAGGCACCGGGAACCGAACCATGGACCTCCCATGTAGTAGGTGGGAGGCCAGTCGCTTGAGCCACATCCGCTTCCCTACAATTAACTTTCTGCAGAACTGCTGAACTGTCTTCTATAGCAACTGCTCCACTTTACATTCCCACCAACTATGAACACTATCCCTATTTCTCCAAATCCTATCCAGCACTTGCTATTTTCAGTTTTTTTTAAAAAAAATAGCCATTCTAGTAGCTGTGAAATGTTGTCTCGTGGTTTTTTTGTTTGTTTGTTTGTTTGTTTTAAGATAAAAATAAACAAAATCATCACAATCTACCCTGACTTCTAACATCATAGATTAGGTTTGCCTGCTTTTAAAATTTTTATCTAAATCTGTCATACATAAATGTATTATTTTTTCCAATTTTTTTTTCTCATCGTGTTTGTGAGATTCATCCATGTTGTTGGATGCAGTAGTAGTTTATGTGTGTTCATGGCTGTGTAGCATTACTTTTAAACTTTAGGAGTAAAATTACTGTATTATTAAGAACTGGAAAAATAGATGTAAAAACATCTCCATTCATGTCTTAATAGCAATATAATAATGATTTTGATAAGTATAAACTTAGGTTGATTACCCCCAACGTTGACCCCTGAAACTAGGATTTGAAAACAGGCAGTTTATTTGGGGGATGATCCCTGGAAACCTGACCATAGTGGGAAAGGAGACCGGAAAGGGAAGGAAGTCGATGCAACTATGTAAAGGGCCAGCTACTGTTTATGGCAGCTTGGACTCCATTCCCCTGAGAAATCTTGGAGACAGTGTAGAAACCACCCAGAGTGGTCCCACCTAAGGGGTAAAGAGGCTGGGATATTTATCCACCAGCTTCTCGTGGAAGGCTTCTCCTTGGGCCGGAAGCTCCCTGACACTCCAATCCTCCTCGCACACAGGAAGAGCACACTTCTGTGGTTGTAAAACACCTTCCAGTAGAGAACAGCAGGAACTTTTGTTGCCAACGGGCCCTGAACTGGAAATTCTGAATGCTTAAAGGTTATGGTAAAACTAACAGCATCTGCTACCAGTACCCTCTCAACCAAAAAGCATCTCTAAGTAAAACACAGTAGTGAATTATTGGTTTGCAGGTAGCTATATCCAAATTCAAAATGAAGGAACATAAGTGTTTGAATAATCAAGTTTATGTCTTGGGAGACATGCTGTTTCTAATAAGCAAATATAAACTTCCTTTGGGTCCAGATTGGTCTTTGTCTTGATTCCGTGGTTAAGTGTAGCCATGGGCACCAAGGAGTAGGGACTATTTGATCATGAAAGTGGCTCTCTATTGCAAGTTCCTGATTTTCTTTGATAATTAGCCATTTGCAGTTGCCCTCTGAAAAACATGCATAATCAGGAAGGTTACATGAACAAATGGAATTGTGAAGTCTCAAATATTCTGTCAATGTGAGTCATTTAAATTTGTTCTTTTATAAAGAATGGCATTAAAACTGACCTTTGATTTTTGATGACAGGCTATTGCTGTGTTTGCATGAGTTTTAAATTTAGAAGTAACAGTTCACTTGTGTTATTTGGAGAGCTTAGGTTGAAGAAATCTTTTTAGTTTGCAAAAGGAAGGTGTATTAAGATGTATAAAATTCTTTATGTACTTCAATTTCCTTTTTACTCTCTGGAAGGCATTTGGAGAATGTGCCCGTGCACACTGCATATTCATGATTATCCATAAAGGATATGATTCAAAATTTGGTTTTGAACTATTGCCCCTAGTTTACATATTCTCCCAGCTCCCACTTTATTCATCAGAATTACTCAGAAATGAATACAGTTCTAAAGAAGCTAGGTAACTTCTTTAGTTCATTTTTCAAATCACAGACTTTCTTTTGAGGTAGGCTATTGTATTTTCAGACAGCTATAATCACTATAAAGTTGTCTTCAGTTGAACGGAAATTCACCTTCTTGTAATCTTGCTCACTCTGTCTTCATACAGGGACAACCCAGAGCACCACCATTTACTTTCTGCAACAGGCAGAGACACAGCCTCCCTACCCCTCTTTCCCATTAAATTTTCTTTTCTTTTTTTTTTTGCTGATCCTTGAATTGCTCATAAGGGCACGTTTTTTGCATCCTTCTGTTCTTTCTATGGGTAACAGTTAAATTAGTTGATGACATTATCCTAGTATCTCATTAAGAACTGGACCCAATACTCTAGGTGTGATCCTCATTTGGAATATGGTAGAACTCTTCACTCCCATATTTTCAGAAACTGTTTCTCTTGATCTGAGGAAGGTTGAATCAGAGAATGTTTGGTTGGAGACAAACTTCAATAAATAGTTTGACATTTTCCATATGCAGTGGTACTCATGAGAAGCTTTAAGAGGGGAAATTGTAAAATCAGATTCAAGTTTTAGAAAAGAAACTTTAGTAGCATAAAGTAACATAAGTCCGTGTGTGTGTGTGTGTGTGTATGCTTTCACAAGAGAAAACAACAATTTCTGACTCAATCCATTCTATTTTTATAACATCCATAGATTTGATTAAAAGGCAGTGTCTGCATCTAACACATTAATATATATGCTGGGCAGAAAAGGGAGGAAGGCAAAGTCCCACAGGGTCAACCAAGGTCCCTCTTCTTCAGTATGATCACTCAACTAAAATCTTTACCCAATGCATCTTTATCTTATACACAGGCTGCTAATAAAAATAATGATGGAGATTACCATTTTTATCATTTATGATGTACAGAGTATTGCCGTAAGGGTGGCTGTTTCCAATAGAAGGGTCCTATTGAGCTGGTGCTACAAAGGACAAATATGTCTTTTAGTGAGAAGGTGATTTATTGTGAGCACACAAGCAAGGAACTGGGGGAATTTTTCCAAAACCAGTTCAAAGTGAGAATGAGAACTAGGGTTTTTATAGGCAAAGGAGAAGGGCAGGGAAAAAGAGAAACAAGTTGAAAAAAAAAAAATGATGCCAGGTGTCTTGTGGGGAGGGTATGTGCAATTTCTCTGTCCTGTGTTGTCTCAAGCACGTCAGACTTGTCCTTGATTTCAGAAGCTAATAAACCACAGTTTAGATATAGTTGTGCAGGTGCAAGGCCTTCATGGTCTTTCTCAGCCAAATGCTCAAGGATATCAAATGTTTTGTCTCTGAGAAAAGTAACAGATTTACACCATTCTGTCTGATTTTTCTTTGAGGCATTATCTTATTCCTGTAAGCATAACTAAGAAGGTCTGGTTAATCCTTCATGGAACTAAGTGCAAAGAGTAAACTTCTAAAATTAGATTAATAGAAAACCAGCTCAATTAGTTTTAGAATTTTCAGAGCAGCTTAATTGAAGAAATTTTAATAAGTACATTTTCCAGCTAACAAGAGCTATGTATAAATGTTAACGTATTTAATCATCACCACAATTCTTTGAGGTGGTATCATTGTCATCTTCATTTGTAAATGAGGAAACTCAGTAACAGAGAATTTTTTTTTTTTTTTTTTTTT
>JAQZBX010008162.1:16061-31837 GCA_029593785.1 Cabassous unicinctus | reverse complement strand
ACATCCTGGGGCTTTGCCACTAAGCATGGACCATAGTTCAAATTGTAAACCACACTCTCTCCCACACAGCTCTGCATGTTATATGCTGATGTAAAATGGCCTATATCTGTCATTGTAATGTCACTCAGGATAATTCCCAAGTCCTGAAAAAGCCCCTGTATTACAACTGTGAGGGACAACGGCCATTCCAGGGAATGGAGAGAGTCTGCAGCTGCAGCCAGAATAATCCCATCCATCTTATCATGGGATATAAGCCCCCTCTCACTTGGAGGTGGAGTGGACATCACCATCCTAAACGCCTCAGGATTGGGGGGAGAGCTATGGACTAGAGTGGACTTACTGGTATTCTGTTGTAGACATATTGTGATTCAAGCAATGGAAGAAATTACAACATTGATATGGAGCCAGTGGCCAGAGAATTTAAGTTATGTGTGCAATGTCCCACGGCTGATAAGTGGCAGAGCTGCACTCCGGTCAGTGGCTCCAGAGTTTGTGTTCTGAACCTCTTTGCTATTTTGCCTCTTTAGAGCTAGAACAATGTAGAATAAATCTCACCTAATGTACCATGTAGAAAGTGACAGCTACTTCATGGCCTGGTGTCATACATGTTTATAGCACTCTTAAGTAACTTCAATCCATGGGAATAAGGAGAGAAAGCCAGGAATAGCAAGTCTGGATGGTTGCTGCCATTTTGAGAGTATTTTCAGTTAAGAAGTGTATTGAAGGGATAAAGACTTTCTTCCATCAAAAACAAGTTTAAAATCCTATTAAATGTTTTTTTCTTTTGACATACCAAATCACCCAGTTGTGTGTTCTTGCACAAGTTCATTACTCATAATTAAACTATTTAAAAACATATACTTTACATTGGATTTAATATAATCACCAGTTTATAACTAGAGATTGTTTTAAATCTTAAAAAATCCAAATTCTACCTGATGTTCAATTTTACTACTTCCATTTATATATTTGCCCTTGTTTTTATTAAAACACAAGAATTGCTAATCTTGTGAAGGTATGAATTGAAAATGGAGTTTAGGATGACATTTCTAGCTGGAAGGATTCAGAAATCTCTAGTGTTTTTCTCAGGGTGCTTATTTCTCCAAGTTTAAAAATATTTTAGATCATATTTTAAAGATGAGATTCAGGGTTTTTATTCCAATGATCAAGAATTCTCTTGCTGAGAAAGGTTGATGGGATTAACTGGGTTTGAGGTCTATAATATTCCTTCTCTTTACCTCTTGGGAAGAGTGAGTATTACAGGTACTATAATTGGATAAGCCTTTCTAAAAATGTTTTAAACAACTTCACATAGAGCTGTTATAAAAGCAAAATTATAATAAAAATTGTGATGAAAGATTCTTTCCTTAGTGAGGATGATGTTAACCAATGGCAATAATAATGAATCTTTAAAATGTTTTCTTGAGGCTATTTTTGCATGTCACTTCAAGTTTCCAGTCACTTACAATGATGATATACCCTGATTTGCCCCAGAAATTCCTGGTTCACACCTGTAATCTCAGCATCTCATCTTGGTTGCTTTTGATCTGGACAAATTTGTCTAGTTTAGATAAGAAATTATATGGTTACCCCTCAGTTACTTTCATTTACATTCATTCAAAACAATAGTTCAGACACACTTTTCATTCCACACTTTCTAGAGAATTTTATGACCCCTTTTCCAAGACTCTCAGTTTATTTATTTATACTTAAAATTCCCAATCCTCTCTAAAATATATGAAGGTAATAGGACTCAGTAAAAGGAGAACTTGTTGATGAAGAAGATAGTAATAAGCATCCAGCTAAAACACCAGGGAGATTCCTTAAATATCCCCAGAGGTCAAAAGTCAATGGAATAGAAGGGTTTCTATTTTTAAGCTACAACTTTGGGAATTCACACATATCTCTTACTTATTTGTAGAAACTCTTTCTGTAGCGAATCATTGTAACTGTTACCTACACATTTAGCAGTTCTATGAGAAAAGTTACTTTACTTCCATGTCAGAAATTTCATGGTACAAAGGATTTACAAGTCCACAAAGGTAGAGCTACAAGTACACTTTTGTTTAGCTTCATAACTTAAATTTGTTTGCCTTACTTCTTTCTATCCCTCTGTGCATCTCTTGCTATAGATAGCAGTCTCTTGAAATAACCTTTGCAAAGAGTCTTACCAGTCCTTACTTTTTAATTTATTTAATCTATGATTTAAAAATATGAAATTTGTTTCTGGATGACTACTTTACTATTTAATTGCTTTGTGATCTTGAACAAGCTATTTAATACACCTGACATCTACCTAATATCTGCATTATGGTAGGATTAGAAGTAAGTTGTACAAAGTATTCAACATAGTGTTGAGTTTGCCCCTTTTGGCTACTGTGGACCATGCACAATTTGTTGGTTGGTCTCTTCATTATAAACATTTATTAGAATATCCTCTACTAGGTTGTGAATTTATAATAACTGGTTCTGGCATTTCAGGTTTTATTAAGAAACCAATAGTGTTTGCTAAATATTGCTCAGAGCATCATTGCATTAGTCTAGAATTATTTTCAATCTCTGGACTTTTAAAACTGTAAGCAAATGGTGGGAAGATGGTTTCTGATTAGGCAAGCAAGTCTCTGCTCTCTCACAAAAATGGTGGAGAAAGAGCCAAAAGCTGCCAAAGGGACCTGCTTTGGAGTCAGCAGACCAGGACAGTGCTTCAAAACTTGCAGGAGGGTAAGGGACAGAAAGACGAAGAACCCCAAACAACAAACTATGAGGTACTAAACCTCCCAGCTGCGAGGAAGAGCTCCCTTCCCCCATCCCCAAGCTGTTAAGTGGGGGAAAACTCTAGCTCATTGCAGCTGACTGAGAGGGGAGCAGATGTATTTCTCGCTGTCAGCTGTTACAAGGAAAAAGGGAGAGGGAGTCAGAGGGCTTTTCACTCTGAATAGCAGCTCTGACTAGAAAAAAAGAAAATCCAAAGAAATATGCCTCCAAGGAAAGGTGCGCCAAGAAGCCCCATCTGCTGGCCGATCTGGAAATTGCATGGACAAAGACTGCAATTGGGTCTCTCTGTTCTTTAAGTTCTGGGAGAAAATCTGCACCCCATTAGTGAGTCCCTGGCATGATTTTGATAACTTAAACTGGGCAATTTTAAGGACTTAGGATAAGTTGAACCAAATAACAAAGAAGAGTTGTGAAAAAAATAATAACAATAGGCAAAAGAGAGAAATTAGCCGTCAGAATAAATTCATCAACATATTCAGATGCCTAGACATCAGCAAAAAAATCACAAGCCATACTAGAAAACAGGAAGAGATGACCCAGCCAAATGAACAAACCAAATAGCCTAAAGATTTAAGACAATTAATCAATGATAATCACACAGTTCTCCTAAATCAATTTAAAGAATTGAAAGAAAATATGACTACAGAGACAAAGGATATTAAGAAGACATTGGGTAAGCATAAAGAACAATTTGAAAGTCTGCAAAGAAAAGTAACAGACCTTATGGGAATGAAAGACATGATGGATGAGATAAAAAATACATTAGAAGCACGTAAGAGCAGATTTGAATTGCTCAAAGACAGAATTAATGATTTTGAAGACAGAATATCCGAACTGGAAAAGACAGGAGAACAAAGAGAAGACAATGGTGAAAATGGAACAGGGGCTTAGGGAATTGAATGACAATGCAAAATGCAAAAACATACACATTATCAGTGTCTCAGAAGGAGAAGAAAATGGAAAAGGGGCAGAAAGAATATTTGAGGAAATAATGATTGAAAATGTCCCAACCCTCATGAAAGATACAAATATCAATATCCAAGGACAATGCACCCAAAACAGAATAATCCAAAAAGACCTACCATGAGGCACCTACTATTCAGAATGACAAATATCATAGAGAAAGAGAAGATTCTGAAAGCAGCAAGAGAAAAGCAAAGCATCATATACAAAGGAAACTTGATAAGATTAAGTGCCGACCTCTCATCAGAAATCGCTGATGAGAGAAGAAAGTGGTATGATGTATTTAAGGTACTGAAAGAGAAAAACTGCCAGCCAAGAATTTTGTTTCCAGCAAAGCTGACCTTCAAAAATGAAGGGGAGTTCAAAGTCTTCACAGACAAACACAAACTGATAGAATATGTTACCGAAAGACCAGAATTACAAAAGATACTGAAGGGGATGCTGAAAGGAAAAAAACAAGAGTGAGAAACCTGGAGAATAGTTTAGCAATGATGATTATTAGAAAGTGAAAATTAAAGGGTAAAAAGATAGACAATAGTACAACATGACAATGGAAAGCCAGAGGTCAAAATGGATGAAGTACGTAATGCATTTACAGTAATGACATTGAATGTTAATGACTTGAACTTCCCAATCAAATGACATAGACTAATAGAATGGATAAACAAATATGAGCCATCTATATGTTATCTACAAGAGACTCACCTCATTTGTAAGGACACAACCAGGTTAAAAGTGTAAAGTAGGTAAAAGATATTCCACACAAACAGTAACCAAAAAAAAAGAGCTGGAGTAGTGATAGTAATATCAGACAAAATAAATTTTAAATGCAAAACTGTTATAAGGGATGAAGATGGTCATTATATATTAATAAAAGGGGCAATTCAGCAAGAAGAAATAACTATACTAAATAGTTATGCACCTAACCTGAATGCCCCAAGATACATAAGGCACAAACTGGCAAACCTGAAGGGAAATATAGATGTGTCTACAATAATAGTTGGGAGACTCAAAACACCACTCTCAGTATTGGCTAGAATATCTGGACAGAGGATAAACAAACAGAGAGCTTGAACAATATGATAAAAGAACTAGATTTAACAGACATCTATAGAGCAATGTACCCTCAAACAGCAGGATATATATTCTTTTCAAGTGCTCATGGATCCTTCTCCAAGATAGACCATATATTGGGTTACAAGATAAGTCTCAATAAATTTTTAAAAAAGATTGAAATTATACAAAACATTTCCTCTGATCATAACAGAATGAAGCTGGAAATCAATAATGGACGGAAAAAAAGTAAATTCATAAACAACACTTAAATAATCAGTGGGTCAAAGAAGAAATTGCAAGAAAATTAAGCAAATATCTTGAGATGAATGAAAATGAGAACACAACATATCAAAGCCTATGGGTACTGCAAAGGGAGTGCTGAGAAGGAAATTTGTAGCCCTCAGTGCTTACATTAAAAAAGAAGAAAGCTAAAATTGAAGATCTAATTGCATATCTGCAGGAACTAGAAAACAAAAACAAAAACAAAAACAAAACACAGCAAACTAATCCCAAACCAAGCTGAAAGAAAGAAATAGTAAAGATCAGAATAGAAATAAATGAAACTGAGAACAAAAATACAATAGAATCAACAAAACCAGAAGTTCATTCTTTGTGAAGTTCAGTAAAATCGACAAACCTTTAGCTAAACTGACAAAGAAAAAAAGAAAGAAGACATAAATAAATAAAATCAGAAATGAGAGGGGGACATTACCACTGACCCCATAGAAATACGAGAGATCATAAGAGGATACTATGAACAACTGTATGCCAAAAACCTCGACAATGTAGAGGGGATGGACAAATTCCTAGAAACACATGAACCACCTATACTCACCCTAGAAGAAATAGAAGACCTCAACAAACCAATCAGAAGTGAAGAGATTAAAACAATCATCAAAAACCTCCCAAAGATTAAAAGCCCAGGAACAGATGGCTTCACAGGTGAATTCTACCAATTATTCAAAGATGTCCTAATACCAATCTTGCTCCAGCTCTTTCAAAAAATTGAACAGGAAAGAATGCTACCAAACTCATTCTGTGAAGCCAACATCACCCTAATACCAAAACCAGATAAAGATACTACAAAAAAATATTGCAGACAAGTATCTCTAATGAATATAGATGCAAAAATCCTCAACAACATACTTGCAAACCGAGTCCAAAAGCACATTAAAAGAATTATATACCATGATCAAGTGGGTTTTATCCCAAGTATGCACAGGTGGTTCAACACAAGAAAATCAATTAGTGTAATAAACTACATTAATAAACTGAAGAAGAAAAAATCATATGACCCTCTCTATTGATGCAGAAAAGGCATTTGACCAAATACAGCACCCTTTTTTATAAAAACACTCCAAGTGGACAGATGTGGCTCAAATGGTTGGGTGTCCATCTCCCATATGGAGGGACCTGGGTTCGATCCCCGGGACCTCCCGGTAAAAAACAAAACAAAACAAAAAACAAACAAACAAAAAACTCCAAAAGATAGGAATAGAAGGAAACTCAATATGGTAAAGTGCATATATGAAAATCCTACAGCTAGCATTATACTCGATGAAAGACTGAAAGCTTTCTCACTGAGATCAGGAAAAAGACAAGGATGCCTACTGTCACCATTATTACTCAATATTGTGGTAGAAGTTCTAGCTAGAGCAGTGAGGCTAGAAAAAGAAATAAAAAACACGCAAATAGAAAAGGAAGAAGTAAAACTTTCACTATTTACTGTTGACATGATCCTATATCTAGAAAATCCTGAAAAATCTACAACAAAGCTACTGGAATTAATAAATGAGTTCAGCAAAGTGGTGGGATACAAGATTAATATGCAAAAATCAATAGCATTTCTATACACTACTGATGTGCACTCTGAGGGGGAAATAAAAAAAATTCCATTTAAAATAATGAGTAAAACAATCAAATATTTAGGAATAAACTTAACCAAAGAGAAAAAGGACCTGTATTCAGAAAATTACAAAACATTGCTAAAATAAAATGAAGACTTAAATAAAAAAAATGGAAGGATTTTCCATGTTCATGGATTGGAAGACTAAATATCATTAAGATGTCAATTCTACCAAAACTTGATTTACAGATTCAGAAAATTACAAAACATTGCTAAAATAAAACGAAGACTTAAATAAAAAAAATGGAAGGATATTCCATGTTCATGGATTGGAAGACTAAATATCATTAAGATGTCAATTCTACCAAAACTTGATTTACAGATTCCACACAATCCCAATAAAAATCTCAACAGCCTTTTTTGCAGAAATTGAAAAGTCAATAATCAAATTTATTTGGAAGGATAACAGATCCTGAATAGCCAAAAATGTCTTTTAAAAAATAAAAGAGTTGGAGGACTCTCACTTCCTGACTTTAAGGCATAATGCTTAGCTACAGTGGTAAAGACAGCATGGTACTGGCATAGGACCAGATTGACCAATGGAACCAAATCGAGAACTCAGAAATTGACCCTCATATCTACAGTCAAGTGATTTTTGACAATGCTGTCAAGCCCACCCAGCTGGTCCAGAACATTCTATTCAACACATGGTGCTGGGAGAACTGGATAGCCATATCCAAAGGAAAGAAAGAAGACCCCTATCTCACAGCTTACACAAAAATTAACTCAGAGTGGATCAAGGACCTAAATATAAAAACAACAACCATAAAACTTCTAGATGAAAATGTAGGAAAACATCTTCAATATCTTGTGTAGGCAGTAGTTTCTTAAACCTTACACCTGAAGCATGAGCAACAAAAGAAAAAAGATTAAACACTTTTGCACCTCAAAGGACTTTGTCAAAAGGGTAAAAAGGCAGCCAACTCAATGAGAGAAAATATTTGGCAATCACATATCTGATAATGGTTTAATATCCATGATATGTTAGGAGATCGTACAACTCAACAATAAAAAGACAAAGTATCTGATTAAAAAATGGACAAAAGACTTGAAAAGAAAACTGTCCAAAGATGAAATACAAATGGCAAAGAAACACATGAAAAAATGGTCAATATCACTAACGATTAGGGAAATGCAAATCAAAACTACAATGAGATATTATTTCACACCTAATAGACTGGCCGCTATTAAAAAGTCAGAAAATTGTAAATGTTGGAGAGGATGTGGAGAGATAGGAGCTCTTATTCATTGTTGGTGGGAATGTAGAATGGTACAGCTGCTGTGGAGAACTTTTTGGCAGTTCCTAAGGAAGTTGAACATAGACTTGCCATGGAACCTGGCAATACCATTGCTAGGTATATACCCAGAAGAACTGAGAGCAGTGATATGAATAGACATCTCTATACCGATGTTCATAGTAGTGTTATTCACGGTAGCCAAAAGTTGGAAACAACCCAAGTGTCCATCAATGGATGACCCACGAGTGTACACACAATGAAATATTATGCAGCGTTGAGAAGAAATGTAGTTGTGAAACATATGACAATGTAGATGAACCTGGAGGACATTATGTTGAGTGAAGCAAACCAGGCACAAAAGGACAAATACTGTATGATTGCGCTCTTATGAAATAAATATGTGAAATATAAATATATTATCTGAAATATGAATATGGGTAAAATTGCATATATAAGACCATTTTTCTTTGAAGCTGAACAAATGTAGATTACTACAACCAAATGTTAATATCAGACAAAAAAAACAGTCCCATTATACTAAGTGAAGGAGATCAGACTAGATATTGTATGATTCCATTTATATAAAATGTAAATATAAGTCAATTTATAAGATTTATAAGATGAAATGAAATTATTGGTTATATTGGTCTGAGGAAGGAACGCTAAGGGGTGTGGAGTCTTTTTGGAGTAATAAAATTGTTTTAAAATTTTTCAGATGATGAATGTACAACATTGTGATTATACTAAAAGCCATTGATTATACACTTTGGATAGATTGTATGGTATGTGAATATATCTCAATAAAACTGCTTAATAAACAAATAATTGTTTCTGGCAAGAATAGCCAGAAATAGCAGCTATGTATAGCAGGGGAAACAGAGAGATTGAAAGGTGAGGAATTTTCTTGTTTGTTTGTCTGTTTTTTTGTTTATTATTATTATTGAAATAATGAAAATAATAATGATTGAAGTGATGAATGCACATATGTGATTATGTGATTATTAATATGTATCCATAAAATTGATTTTTAAAGAAACCTATAAGCAAATAATCTTAGTCAAGAAAGATAAACTCAAATATATCCTATCATACTGCCCATCATAACTAAATGCAAATGAATTCTGCTGGCATACTCTCTTCATTTGTTTCCTTGTATTACCACCTGTACCTTGCCCTGACTCATGCCCTCCTGGGAAATAGTTAAATGATTTTGCTCTTTATGAAGATACCAATAGGTACGGTCATAGTCAGCTAGCCTGAAGGTGGCATTTTGAGCCTACCTTCCTGGTGGGATGTAGGGGATGCAATACATAATATCACTTTGTTTCCTCACCTGATTTCTGATACAAGTGAGAAAGAAGGAAGTCAGGCTGATGGAGATAAAAATACTGACTTCAGTATGCATAACACTGACATTGGAGAACAAGGTTATGTTTATAGCAGCACTGGGTTCACTAAGACTGATCTACAGAGTGAGACAGACCTACCCATTCAGGCACAGACAGAGGACAACCACATGCCTCCCCTCGGTGGGAGGTTCCTTCCTTCCTAAACTGACCACATTGCTGAACACAAAGGGTACCTCTGTCTTCAGGTAGGCAGATCCCCAAAAGAAGGACGATCAGAAGAGACGTAGGCATTCATGCTAAGTTTCTTCTCTCAAAATCATCAATCATATAGGTCACTCCTCCTCCCCTGGGCAATGGTGTGGTCAGAGAGAAGAGCAGCCAGAGGGTTACTATAAAGGATCCCCTCAACACAAAAGCAAGAAAAGTGGGCAATTCCTGTTTCCCCTTCCAGCCTGTCCATAACTTTGTCAAGGCCCAGGACAGACATACAGACCTAAATATCATATGCCTAAAAATTTAAATATTATAAACTAAGCTAACAAATGTTGCATAAAATGTTTTCTATCTTCTTACCTTGACAAATAAACCTTCATAATGACATAATAAAAATATGTGCAACTCTATGGTTTTTATATGTCTGTATGTCAGCAAAATATTTTTAAAAATTATTACTTTGCATTGAGGGTTCTGTTGATGCATCAGCAATATGTGTATAAAGAACAAGATAAAGACACTGAATTCATAAAACATTATATATTCCATAAAATTTATTTTCCTTGCTTTTGTTTCAGCTAAGTCATGTCATTGACACTACAATCAATATTTTCACATACTGTATGCTTATTGACAATAACTTCAAATTAGAAAACATTTCTTTATTTGTTTATATTCCTAGATAGTTTTCTTTTAAACAATTTCCATTTGGAGAAGATTTTTTCCTCATGAAATAATAGCAAATGAAATTTTCAATAAAATTCTTAAAGCATAAGTTTCAGAACTGAACTGCAGATTTACTGTATTATGTTCAAATGTAGTAATGGAATTGCACATGATTAAATAACTTTGTCCCAGAAAATCTTACAAAATATTTACTTCCATCATATAGATTGCTCTCACTTATATACAGATATGCTGGCCTTGGAAACATAGCGAGACTGGAAGTTGGAGAAAGGCTCCTAACCTCCCAACAAGACTAGGGAGAGGTCAGCTGAGAGTTTAGGGAAGGCAGGCTCCTGTTTTTGCTTTGCTTGCTTAAAAGATTCCCTGTTCAAATGCAAATATTAAGAGAGGCCACAGTTATGCAATAATGTGTAAAGCCATTTTGGTCCCATAAAATTTTGGATTCAGTTGGCACTGTCCCCCGTCCCCCGCAAGCTATACACCATTTGCGGTGGGAGGGGACTTAAACATTCACCTGATGCTTGGCACCAGGGGTGGGGTGGGCCTCTCACTAACATGGCAGATATTCTTTGGTTCTACCTTATATTTCAGAAGCTCAAATTTTTGGTAGCAGGTTAGTTTCCTATCTGATGAGCCTAGAATCAGAAGATTCTAAAAAGGGCATGGCTGGAGATTGAAACTGGAGGAACAATCCTCCTTATCAGATGACATGAAATTAAATACTCATAAAGCTATCTTTAAGCCACAGATTTTTTCTCTTAACTGCTTACTCTCTAGCCTCTGTTCATTCTTTAGGTGAAGTCATTAGGCTTATCAAGACTCTGGGAAGATGGAGCCAGTTTTGGGATGGGGAAGAATCTCTGAAAGAAGGCTAAAACCTTCCAATCCACTGATTCAATTATCTGCCCCTTCAGGAATGTGAGAAACTACCAGTTACATAAGTAGCATCAGCTCTGGTACTGTTTTGGGCAACCAGACTCTCAGAACAAAGACCTGCATCCTTCCCCCTTTTTTTGTGTGTGATGGGAAGAGTTGGTATGCACATGGAATGGGAAATATATTTTCTTTGCACAGATCCGAAGATTCACTAAAGGAAGAATGTGACCAATAAATTATTGAAACAAATTTATTTTTCTTCTCCCTTGTTTTTCCCATTCCCATTTTAAAGTTGGTCATCAGGTCCTTAGTAATAAATAGATAATAAATAGACTAGAGCAGGGGTTCTTAACCTATTTTGTTCCACAGACCCCTTTGCCAGTCAGGTGAAAAACACAGACCCCTTACAAAGTCCACACTTTACTGTGTGTTATTTAATAAATATATCACACCCTCACCAACACATCTCCACAAGAATAATGTTTGTTTTTTTTTCATTTAAATTCAAGCTCATCGATCCTTTGTTAGTAACTCCTGGACTAGAGGGAGGACTGTGTAGAGTTTGCTGGGTGTAAAGCTGTAATTGAAGGCAAAACAATCCTCTATTATAAAACCAAAATGCATGGAAGATATTAAGTTGGTTGTTCAATGGAAGGAGTGGAAGGATTTTGAGAACTGCAAGAAAGGTGAGGAGATTAGAAAAAGAGAGAAGTCCTTGAGTAGCCGACTAGTCGGTTAGGGTACAATAAAGATTCTCATTTTTAGGCATGATTTAGAAGCAGCAGAGTGACTACACCTGTGAGGGCTACATGGACTGGGACAATGGGTGTCTCAGTGGTAGCCAATGTAGACTAATGACTAGAAATCCTTTCTAAATATTTCACATAAAACCCCAGGGCCTTGGCACAACTGGGAGAATGGGTAGAACAGTAACAGTAATTATCAGTAATTTTTAGGTTTCTGAGTTAAACTTAAAGGAAACACAGAAATGCAGGATTTCTACTTCGCCTGAGTTCATGGGCTAAACTTCTGAGCGTCTCAGACTACTTTTGACATCCTGGGAAGAGCTGAGATGAACTGAGCTGAGATGAACTGAGTTCTCACAGGAATATTGGCACTGAGCTCTGTTAATGACAAAGTTTCTCAGATTTCAAGGTGTCTGGTTGCTAAAATTCTGTTGCTAAAAGTCTTCAAATAAACCAAAGCTGTTTCCTAAATTATCTACCAGATAATTACATGTTGTTCCATATAATTGGGATGGTATCACCTTACTCTACTGTAAAACATGGTAGCTCATGACTAAGAGCTGAAACCTGAGCCATCATAACAAAACTAAGTTAAGCCTCCAGAGAAGGCATTTTTTGAAGAATCCCTTGGTTAATTGAATGAGTTCTGGGCCATTAACATTCATTTGTACTTGGTATTTCACATTTCTGCAAGTCAGTTGCAGAAATGTAAGAGAAAAGTTCTCAAGCTCTTTCAATTTTCATGTTTCACTTATCGTTCTTTGAGTCACACTAGCCTGAGATTTCAATAATATCACAACAGCTATAATACAGCAGCAATTCTTTCACTAATCCCCCATTAGCAAAACTGGCAATATGGTAGCCCCTTCTAAATCTCTCTTCTGATTTAATGTGCTCCCTGTGTTTTCACATATCTTTCCCAATGGTCAGGTTCACTCTTGTCTTCTAACTTTGTATTCTGATACTTCAGAAGATGCTCATTTCTCTGCCCCTTAGGTCCCTGGTGCTATTTGAACAGTCTCTTATTCTAAGCTGAGATGAGGAATACTTCAATTTCTACCAGTCTTCCAGTCTGGTATTAGGCCACGGAGCTGGGCTCTCTGTGTGTGGTCAAATAATATTAATATTCCAATGTATTAATGAATTTATCTCAAACCCCCAAATACATCAGATGTCTTCATTTCTATCCTTAAGGGCCTTTTTCACAAATGAGCAGGACAGGGGCCACCTGCTGTTCCTGTGGAGGCGGTGGCCATCGTACTACCAGAGGAAGAGAAAACATTCTCACCAACAACCTAAGTTTAAGACAAAGATTCAGATGAATATTTATAGATAAAATTTTTCCAATCCCCACTCCAGAAAAATAATCCTGAGAACTGGGAGATGGAAGGGAAAGGTACCCAGGACCAGTAGACAATATTTAGTAGGGGGAGGTAGTCTTATCCTGATTGAGCAAGCACCACTGGACACCATTGGACACTGAGAGGTTACTCAGAGTCTCAAGATTGTTGTCTTCAGGCTGGTGAGTACCGTGTGGTGCCTGAACCAAGGAATTACATTATGGTCCTTCTTGTACCTGTCTAGTGAGGAGTACCAATTGACTACAGTCAGCTTGTTGCCCATAGTATATTCAACAGAAGTGATCTCCAACCCAGCTGACCACATATGATGTTATTTAACCTCTCATGTGCACAACCATCTTCTAATTTCCCAGAAAACCTGTAATTTCCCTAGAAGAATAAGTAATGCCCCAAACAGCTAGGTTTGTGGTGATGTGGAAGACAAGTCCTGCCCTTGGGCAAGGTGGGATCAGACAAAACCAGCTGAAGATCTACTGAAGATCAAGGGAGTTGTGGATCCCCTACTCCACTCCTCTTCCCCTAAATATAGATTAACAGAATACCTAGCAATAAAGCAAAACAAAACCCAAAGATTTGTTCTTTCAGTTCATTACAGTGATCCTTTGTCCTCATAAATTAGACAGTCCCTGAGGATCTGGTCTCATATGTATAAACTATACTTCTTCATTTCAACTTTATTTTCTTCTCAGTGTGTGTGTTTCCTTCCCCATTCCCCGAAAATTAGTATACAGCTATCATTCACTACAGCATAGCAGATTAGCTCTGGGGGTTAGCTAACAGTGATAATATTATGTCTCTCCAAGATTCCTTGGCCCACCTTAAAAATAAATCTCCAACTGTCTGCTCTGAATTTATATTAAATAAAATTACAACTATAATCCTAGAGACTCATGGTTTCAGAAACAGTGTTCTAATGGCAATTTCAATCATTCCTTCATTGGCTTGATTAAATTTGTAATATTTTACTTAGTGGAAATTTGGGAAAAATAGGAAATTCGGTAAGGAGGGTAGGATTATTTCTTGATTGTCTCCTGTGTGGCATTCACTATGCTGGTTGCTTATAGACATAATCCTGTTTGATTTTTGCAACATCCCTATAAAGTGCCTACTATTATCCTAATTTTATTTATGAGGAAGATGGGGAACAAAGAAGTCAGTAAACGAGCCCAAGGACACAAATCCTAGCAAATGGCAGAGCTGAGACATAAAATCATGTGTAAATATCTACTAAACTCATAGGAAAGGAAGAGTAAAAGAAAGAAGATAATATTATAGTAATAATTCAAAGAAACTTCATTTTGTATTTATTTGATATGCTACCTAAAAGAACAGGAAATGTCTACCATTCCTTTATCTCCTTTTGCCATACTTCAGATAATTTTTAAATCATAGGGTCAGTGCTCCATTATTTATTCATCCTATAGTTTTAGGCCTAGATTTTTAAAATAGCTTTTTCAGCTCCAATGTTGGATATAGTAGGTAACAATGCCCAATGTTCTTACAACTAGAAAAATCCAGGTGAATTGCTTTCAAAGACATTGGAAAGGTATGGAAGAAATAAGAAATAGATAAATTGGAATTCCAGAGATGGTGAGTTTGCCCAGACCATTTTCTTCCCAAAGGACATTTGGTGATTCTGTCTCAGACCGAAGATTGAACTTGGCCAAAGCTAAAGGACTCTATTTTGGGAAAGAGAAACTAATGAGACTTTTGGTGATTGGGGCCTGCATGATAGAAAAGAAACTGGAGGACCTCCAAACATGAAGCCAGTTTTCCACAAAGGACATATGCCAAGTCTTAGACTGCATGTGGGAAATTGGGGAGCTAGGCTGAGGGCTACTAAAAGAGTAATTCTGGAAATTAGTGTTATGCTTTCTCAAAAATAGCTTTCTTTATGCATAGATTTTCTACCATACATGTATCTCTGATTTTATCTGCCATTATATTTCTCATACTTCCTCCTTGTCCTTAGGAGGCAAGCTCTTGTTAAAGGTATGGGCCTTCCTCAGATACATAGGCCCATAACCCTGAAGGCATTTGCCAGAGTTTGAAGGTATGGGGGAGACAGAACATAAAGAGGTAAGTTCAAAATATCTAAAAGGCAGACACAAATTTCCTTCAGGGTCTCATGGATGAGGAGACTGAGATAGCGAAGCTGATCTCAAGAGCTTGGGAAATCCATGTCCTAGGAACATGGACAAACCAGAGTTGTACTAAAATTGCAACTCATCCCCAATCCAGCTCATTCTATGGTTGAGAATGGGCCCTATAGGCTTAAAGAGGAAAGGACGGCAGATAATATCATTCCCATATCCTTTATTTAGTCCATAAAAAGTTAGTAGACATGTAAAGATACAGAGAATATGGCCAATATTTTTATGCTAAATAAAATAAAATATGGGGGAAAACAGATGAAATGGAAAATTTGAACAGACAGTTGAAATATATAGACCAAACTGACATACTTAAACTGGAAAATATAAAATAATAAAGCCTCACAGCATGAGTTTAATAGTATAATGGACACAGCGTAAGACTGAATTAATGAAATGAAAGACGGGTTGAGAAAATATCCAAACTGAAGCAAAAAAAAAAAAAAAAAAAAA
>JAQZBX010008162.1:0-15961 GCA_029593785.1 Cabassous unicinctus | reverse complement strand
TCTAACCTCAAACAGAATACTAGGCATATCAGATTCAAACTGCTGAAAACCCAAGACCAAACTTAATGGTGGATAGGGGGTGGGAAAGGCATGATATTAAAAGTAGCAATAAAAAAACTTAGGACTGGCTTTTCAACAGAAAATATGAATACAAAAGACAATGGAATGTCGCCTTTAAAGAGCTGAAAGAAGAAAATTGCCGACCTGGAATTATATGTATATATTGTGAAAATATCCTTCAAAATGGAAGGCTAAATAAAGACTTCAAGACAAAGAAGAGATTGGGTTATTTGATACCATCACACCTGCAATACAAAAAATAATAGCAGAAGTTATTCAGTCTGAAGTAAAGTGATCCTTGATAGAAGATGCAGGAAAGAATAAAGAAATGAAGCACAGTGGAAAGAACTTGTAAATGTGTGGGTGAAGATAACAGAATATTGACTTTTTAAGAAACAACAATAATAATGTTTTGTGGCATTTATAACATTTTTAGAAGTAAATTATATGACAAAAACAAGGAAAAGGGCAGGGGGGTTGTAAATAGAGTTAAACTAATAAGTTTCTTGCCTTGTTTGTGAATTGTAAAGGTAAAATGCAATCTGTCAAGGATGTACTTTTTAAGCTTTTAATTATAAAACAAGAATGTATAACTAAGACATGTAAAATAGAATAATAGAACATACTTGATTTATTAAAAGAAAGCAATTATAGAATAATAAAGGAACGAAAACAAATGGAAAAAATTGAACTTAATAGTAAAGTGGTAGACACAAACTCAACTATTTCCTGAATTACATGAAATGTAAATGGGCTAGGCAATGCAATTAAAAGAAAAAAAATCTGATTTTAAAAATACAAGCAAATGTATGCTTTTTATAGGGAACTCACCTTATATGAGAGTAAAGGATAGAAAACAAATAACATGCAAATGCTAACCATAGAAATAGTAATACAGCTCTATTAATCAAATAGAGATTACTTTGAAGCAAGAAGTATTATTAGATTTTTAAAAAATCCATTTTCTTGCAGTTCTGGAGGCTAGAAGTCTGAAATCAAAGTGTTAACAGGACCATGCTCTCTTCAAAGGCTCTAGAGAAGAGCTCTTGCCTCTTCCTAGCTTCTGGTGATGGCCAAAAATCCTTGGTTTTCCATTGCTTGTAGCTGCTTAACTCCAGTCTTTGCCTGTGTTTTCACATGACCTTCTCCCCTGCATATCTGTGTTTCTCTTCTCTCCTTATTAGGACACCAGTCATATTGGATTAAGGGCCCACCCTACTTTAGTATGATAGCATCTTAAATACTACATCTGCAACAAATCTATTTCCAAATAAAGTTATATTCTGTGGTACCGGGGGTTAAAACTTCAACATATCTTTTTGGGGAACACATTTAAATTCACATAGTTTATGTACAGAACTTGAGTTGCCATCTTTCGATCCTTCTTTCCAGGATTTTCTTTTCACTTTTTAGCTACTATGAAATTCTGTCCTCTAGTTTTTTCAGTCCAGAAAGATTACAGGTTTTTGATTGAAGTTTTAAGCACCACACATGTTACCTATTGTAGCTGGCCCCCTAGCTTCAAGGTATGAAAAAAGTGAAACTCAGCCCATGCTATCCTATTCTTCTAAGTGTCAGCTTCCTTCCAAAGTATGCTACTTTTGTTCAGTCTCTAGTCCTTTCATGTAGTTGTTTTTGCATTTTGCACAGAGTTTAAAATTTTTATATGTGGGAGTATTGTTCTGATAGGAACTTATTTGACAATTACTATAAATAGAACCATTGTATATTGATTTTTAAAATAAATATTTATTTAAAACATCCTTATCAAAAGAATCTCCCCCCTGACACCCCAACCCCCCAAAGTATATCCAACAACAACTAGCATTCTGGGCCCAGATCGTTTTACTTGTGAATTCTTCCAGATGTTTAAGGAAGAAATAATAACAATCTTATAAAAATTCTTCTAGAAAATGGAAAACAAAATATTTCACAAATCATTTGTGAGCCCAGCATAATATTGGAATCAAAACCTAAAGAAGACATTACAAAATTACTGGTCAATAGCTTTTTATAAATAGAGACACCAAAAAAATTCCTTAAAAAGGCATTAGGAAATCAAATCTAGTGATATGTTGTTAACACAGTATACCCTGATCTAGTGGGTTTTATTCTGGGAATGCAAAGTTGATTTAACTATTACATATCAGTGACTGTAATTCTCCACATTAGTACAAAAATGAAAAAAGTATTTTCTCAATATATGCAGAAAATGCATTTGATAAAATTTAATATTCCTATTTTATTTTTAAAATGCTTATGCTTATCAATCTAGGAATAGAGGGGATTATTCTAAACCTGGTAAAGTATATCTACATAAACCAATACTTAATGGTGAAACAGTGACTGATTTAGCTCTAAGTTCAGTACAAGACAAGGATGTCCACTGTTACCAGTTCACCAGTTCTCTTCAACAGTGCAGTGCAAAAGGCAAGAAAGAATAAAAAAGGTATAAAGATTGGGAAGAAAGAACAGCACTATGTTTGGAGGATGACTTAATTGCATCAAAAATGCAAAAGAATATACAAATCCAAAAGAATGTACACAAAAATTATTAGCGCTATTATATTAATTTAGCCAATTAAATAGGTATGTCAATTTTATTTCTGTTATATAAATTAGCATCAACTAGTTAGAAATAGAAATTTAAAATACCAAGAATCTTTGGTACTCAGGAGTAAATCAAATGAAAAAGGTATAAGCACTCTAGGCTACAAACTACAAAACATTGCTAAGAGGACTCAATGTTGCTAAGATATCATTTCTCTCTAACTTGATCTATAGGTTCAATGCTACCTGGTTAGAAATTATAGAGCGTTTTTTGTGTGATATTCACCAACTAATTCTAAAATATATAAGGACAGTCAAAGGATCTAGAATAGCCAAACCAATCTTGAAGAAGAATAAACCTGGAGATCTTACTGTACCATATATCAAGATTTATTTATTATTAAGCCACAGGAATGAAGACAGTATTACATTGGAACAAGGATAGCCAGAGCAATGTAAAATAATTTAAAAAACAAACAAATAAAAAGAGAACTATACATATATAGACACCTGATATATGACAGAGTCAGTTCTGCAAATTTGGGGTGGTGGTGAAGCAGGAGTGGATGGTATTTTTCATAAATGGTGCTGGGTCAGTTGGATAACCATATGAAAAAAAATACCCCTTACCTCACACCATATGCAAAAATTAGACCTGTATTTTAGACCAAAATGTGAAATGTAAAACAATAAATCTTCCAAAATAAGACATAAGAGAATATCTTCTTAAACTTCAGATAAGAATTATTTCCCAAACAGGGCACCAAAAAACCATAATCACAAAAGATATAATTGGTAAATTAATTAATAAATTAAAATTAAATGTTTTGGCTAATTAGAAGACAACAATAAGAGAGTGACAAAGTCATGTACTGGGAGAAGATATTTAGGAATACATATATCTGACATATCTTCTACAAATCAATAAGAAAAATGAGCAAAAGACTTAAATAGTGACTTCACAAAAGATGAGATCCAAATTGCCATCAAAAATAACAAAAGGTGGTCAACATCATGAATTTAAACAAATTTGAATTATAACTACAATATGGAACTACCACATACCCACTAGAATGGCTAAAATAGGAATTGACAATATCATGTATTGGCAACTACATATTGATGGTAGAAATGTAAATTGATAAAACCATTTCGTAAAACAGCATCATCAAAGCTAACCGTATGCATTCCTTACAACTCATCAGTACCACTCTTGAGCATATTCCTAAAAGTATGTATGACATGACATGTACAAGAAACTTCATAGCAGTGTCACTGTCACAGCCCCCAAATGAGAAGAACCCCAATGTCCATCAAGACTGAGTGAAAAAAAATTTTTTTGTATATTAATATGATAAAATAACTCACAGCAATACAAAAGAACCAACCACAGGATGAATCTCATAGACATAATGTTGAATAAAAAGAGCTAGATGCAGGAGCAGATGTGGCTCAAGCAGTTGAGCGTCTGTCTCCCACATGGGTGGTCCCGGGTTCCATTCCTGGTGCCTCCTAAAGAAGAAAGACAAACAACAAGCAGACATTGAGCAAAAGCAATGAGCAGACAGTGAGCAAAAACATCTAGCAGACAGTGAGCAAAAACAATTGAGCAGGGAGCAGATGTGGCTCAAGTATTTGAGCGCTCACCTCCCACATGGGAAGTCCCAGGTTCGGTTCCTGTTCCTTCTAAAGAAAAAAACAATAGACAACTAGCAGACAATGAGCAAGAAAAAAAACAAGCAAAAACAACAAGCAGACAACGAGTGCAAACAACCAACAAAAACAATGAGCAAACAGATGAGGGAGCCATCTCGGGCAGGGTGAGGGGGAAGAGCTAGATGCAAAAAGAGGTATTATATGATTCAATTTATATGAAGTTCAGTACCAAGAAAAACTAGTCTGTAGTGATGGAAGCAGAATCATGGTGACCTTTGGGGCAGGGGGATGTATTGGTCACATGGATGTGTACACATTGAGTAGGTTTTAGATTTAAGATTTGTGATGTTTTCTACATGAAAGCCTTTGTTTAAAAAATCAGTTAAGAACAAGTAGAAATAAGTGTGAACAAAATGTATTCCACTTCAGTACTCAGGGGTGCAAAATAAGGTCACTTTTAAAAACGATTAAATAATAACTGCTGCACATGCAAGTATCTGCAGGAGAACAAATTTTGCTCTTGAGGTTTTCTCACCAAATAATTTCTGGGTATCCCTGAGGAATGCTTGTGTGTTCCACATCTGTCTGCTGGCTGCTTGGCTCCCTTGCCTCAGACTGGCCCAGAGGAGCACCAGGGCCCTCTAAGTTACCTTAGGCATGCTTTATAACTTGCTTCTCTAAGTTCAGTGCTCCTCTAAGCTCCAAGCTGGACAAAGCCTTCTCCTGTCAGTCCCTGCAAAGCACAGCTAAGGTTCATCACAATGGCCTAGCTCTTATAATGGTTATTGGTCCCTGTCCCAGTAGTTTTATTCAGTACTAGATGATTCCCACCAGCAGTACAGTCCACATTTACATGGAGGAAAAACATTTTTACTTCTTCTAAGGGTCATTCTGGCAAAAGACAAAATGATTCACCTTTATATCTTAGTCTGCAGCATCTGTGTTCTGTCTTCTCTGAGTACAGAGTGAGAATTTGCCTTTCATTTGTGTTCCCTAAAGACTCATTTTGGCAACTTTCCCAAATCAGAAGGAATAGCTCTAATCTGCAAATAGTTGTTCTTCAGCTAACATATAAATATGGAAGTAAGAAAGGAGGGAAGGAAGGAGGAAGGAAGGAAGGAAGGAAGAAGGAAGGGGGGAAGGGAGGAAGGAAGGAAGGAATTAAATAAAACAAGAGGGAAGCGGGAGTGGCTCAGTCGATAGAGCCCCCGTTTACCATATGGGAGGCCCCGGGTTCGCTTCCCCGGGCCTCCTTGTGAGGGCAGGCCGGCCCGCGCAGCCTAGTGGGCTGATGCAGCAGGACCTCATAACAGGAAGCGGGTGTGGCTCAACCGATAGAGCCCCCCGTTTACCATGTGTGAGGCCCCGGGTTCGCTTCCCCGGGCCTCCTTGTGAGGGCAGGCCGGCCCGCCCGCGCGGTGCAAGGGGCTGATGCGGCGGGACCTCACAGCAAGGGGGAGATAAGCAGACACGGAGAAGACACACAGCGAATGGACACAGCAAGCACGGGCAGCAAGGGGGGGGATAAATAAATAAATAAATAAATCTTTAAAAAAATAAAAATAAAAAATAAATAAAACAAAGACCCTTTTCCTTGGTTCTCACCTCTAATTATTTTAATGTAACTTTTCTTCAGTTCTCATTTTACAAATTAGGTAAACTATGAGAATTTCTATTTCTTCAAATTCAAGAAATACTCATAATTTTCAAAATGACATAACACAAACACCTGCAGTCCAGCACTGTATTTCAAAGAAGCAAAAATCATGGGAAAAAGAAAAATCTGTTTTAAACCCTAAGGTGTAGATGACACCACAACAGTACCCACTGGATATCATTTTATCTACAGGGAAGGTTTCATCCAGTTGGTGTAAATAATTCTACTTAGGAAAAGGAGAAAACTGTATAAAGCACATCCCAGCATTGTGGCCACAGTAGAACATCTCGCTTTTTCTGTGGCACATGAATGGAAGTGAGTGACACTTTGCTATTACTGTGATCCCATGTAGATAAGGGCTACCCTCCTCCCCCACAAAGGACACCCCTTCCTCCATTTATTCCTCTGTTAATCTCAGACGTTCCACTGCCCTCAGGGTCACACCTCAGATAGAGAAGGCTTGTTGCTTATCTCTCAGGGAAGGGGCAATTCCTGGCTGATGTCCTCCTGTGAGAAGCGGCAATTACATTTTTTTCTCCAAGGTCTGGCTGAGTGTGACATTTCCATTTGCTGATGTGATTCTCACACTGTCCCTGATTAGGGTTGTCACCTTTATTTGAGCGTCCTTTCCAGAATAAATGAGAGAAGATAGGAGAGGGACACCAAGGAGGATGCTCGAGGACAAGGCCAGATTTCTCATTTATTTATTTTCTTAAATTAAAACAAACTCAGGGAATAAACCCCCTAATGTTGCCACTGACATGACTGCTCCATAGCCCTGTGGCAGGTCTACTTGCAGCCTTTAATTGTGCCCTTCATCTTGGCCGGTCCCTTTATGCTCCAAATGGATGGAGGAAATCAATGTCCGTTCTTAAGGTCCCCTCAGCCCTTTCCCTCAGGCTCCAGCTGGGCTGGTAGGCTGAGTCTGAGTCCACACTGCCTTTGTCTGTGCTTAATTCCTCCTCGAGGGATGGGCTTCTGCTTCTCTCTAGGGATTTCCCATCTGTTTCAGAGCCCCTGCCCGTCCTGGCCATCGGCCCACACAGGCCGTTTCTTCTCTTGTCAGGACAGGTAGAAGAGAAAGCCATCTTATTCTCCTATGTGTGGGGCAAAGAGAAATCAGCGACTGTCTTCCTGGTTAGGATCACAGGGCTCAGGAATGGAAACAGGTTTCAAGGACAAGAGTTGATAAAAGGCAGGATCCAGATATTTTGGTGAGTGGTAAAGGCTCCCTAGAATAAATAAATAAAACAGTTACACATACATATGTAAATATATAAATATTTACACTGGAAAACCAGAACTGTTTGTTTACAGGGTTACCTGCAATGCCAGCAGGTAAGCATTTCAGCTGCAGAGAAGGGCAATCTGGGAATCTAGACAAATGATATTGTGGTTTCCCAGGACTTTGGGGTAGAAGCTTGGCCAGGAAAGGATGGTTGAAAAGTGATGATTTAGGGACCTGTAGAAATACACTACAAGCAGGATGAATCAGGTTCAGAGTGGCATAAGAGAAGAAGTCCCTAAGAAGAACTTAATTACTCTTTTTGGTCATTCATGTTCCTCAGAAGGGCTTGTTTTTGTATAAATAATATGCTATTTCCATGCCAGCCTCCCCCATACCTCTGGTGAAGCAGCTTTTTCTATAACCAGAATATCTGGTCTGAAAGTAGTTTGCTATTCATGGCTGTATAGTATCGGTATACTGATCATATGTCTCCTTATTTTCAGGAAGACTCAATTTGTATTATCTGTCCCTTGAAATATACATGTATTTACCATAGCTTATTTTCTGATTTCTGCATCAGAATATGTCATATTTATATATATATGGAGCATAAAAGGTAACAGTATTTCCAAAATCACAGTTATGTGAAAGATTTCCAAGGCCTTGCATAGTTCCAGCTGGCCAGGAACAGGGAGCAGGACTCCAGGGGCATGGAAAAGCCAGTCACTGGTGTTGGCATGGGCTCGTGTCTGTTCAGTGCGCAAGGCCCTGCTGCACCACTAATTGCAGAGGGGATGTGGGGATGGGCAGCTGGGTCAAGAAGAGTCCCTTACCAGATGAAACTCTGATTTCAGAGGAAGATGACCCAGTTAAGCCTTGATTCTACCATGGGTGCACATACGCTAGCTTGAAATAAAATTGCAAGTGGCACTGTTGAAGTATGGAAAACCAAATATATATGCTAATTATGACAGTTTTGAGATTTTAAAAGCACTATTGCATATTGGTTCAAATGTGCCCTCTGGAACGATAAGGTCTAAATTCAGCTCTGTCACTCTGTGACCTTGAATATGTTATTTATCCTCTCTGCCTCAGTTTCCTCATGTATCTGATGGGAGAAAATAATAATATTCATTTCATAAAATTGTGATTATACATTTAAAACAATTAGGACAGTGGCTTAGCACATAATAAGTTTTCTTCTAATGTTTGTTGTTGTTATGTGTAAAACTAAATATGGGGGGGAAGCGGCTGTGGCTCAATTGGTTGGGCTCCCGATTACCATATGGGAGGCCCTGGGTTCGATTCCCGGGGCCTCCTGGTGAAGGCAAACTTGCCAGTGAGGTGAGCTGACGGCCCACGCAGGTGCAGCAAGATGATGCAACAAAGGGAGACAGGCAGACACAGAAAAACACACAGCAAACGGACACAGCGAGCACAAGCAGCAAAGGGGGGATAAATAAAATAAATCTTAAAAAAAAAAAACAACAACTAAATATGGGGGAAATTCCCTCAGTCTATTCCTCCAATTGTTATTAGTATTTTGACATCTTATTTTCTTACATATTTATTTCATTTGAGGAGTGTATGAGTCAAATATATGGTTTCATTGAAGACTTTTGAAGACAATCAACTGAACTTGTTAGCATGTATGTGAAATCGTGTGTGTGTATGTATACTTATGTTTGTGTACTTGAGTATATATGTGTGTGCTTGTGGGGAACATATGAATGTGTAAATCTGTGAGTGTATGTGTGTATGTGTATGTGTAATGGTATTATTAAAATATTAGTTTCCAGAGTCTGCTGTGAGAAATTACCACAGACTTGGTGATTTAAACAACCAAGTTGGCTTAAAACAACAGAAATTTATTCTCTCACAGTTCTGGAGGCCAAAAGTCCAAAATCACTATCACTGGGACAAAATCAGGTGTCAGCAGGGTCCCCTGTGGAGGAGAGGCTCTAGCGGACATTCCTTTCCCTGCCTCTTCCACCTTCTGGTGACTGTTAGCATTCCTTGACCCTTGGCCGTTCTCTGCCTTGTCTTTACATTGCCGTCTCCTTTGGGTGTGTGTGGAATTTCTCTCTGCCTGTAAGGACACTTGTGATGGCTTTCAGAGCTTTCAGAGATAAACCAGGCTAATCTCCCCATCATATGTTTAACTTACATCTGCAAAGACCCTTTCTCCAAGTAAGTAACATTTACAGGTTTCAGAGACTAAGATGACAAATTTGGGGAGCAATTTCTCATCTTTCTACAGGTGTATATGTGCATGTGCCTGTGTGTGTGGGGGCATATGAGTGTGTATATATGTGGGCATATACATGTATGTGCGTATTTGTGGTGGCTGGTATAAGGGTGTGTATAAAAGTATGTTTATAGGTGTATATATGCATATGTATGGGTATATGTGTGATAGGTGTGTATATGTGTACATTGTGTTTAGGCAAATGAGTATGCAAATATCTGAGCGTATGCATGTATGTGTGTACGTGTGTGGGTATGTTTTATGGAAAGCGTCTGACCATTGTCTAAAATATTTTATTAAGGTTCTGAAATGTGGATCAGTCGGAAGTCTGTTCTAATGAATCAGTGCTCTCTTAACAGATGGTCAAATAAATACAATGTTTCTACCTTCCCAGAAATCATCTTAAACACAAAATGTTATTGTTTGTGAGAAAAGTGTAACCCTCTTTAAATGCTAGTAAACAAGCAGGCACATACCTCTCTTACCTCTATCTGAACCTGAGAAAGAGGACCCAAGTGGGAGTTCAACTTAATGAAAAATGCATTAGGAGCTGAGCTGATGGCACAGAGGATCTATTACTCATTTTAATCTCAGCCAACCAGGTAAATAGGCACTGGTCCATGAACCCTGGCTCTAAAAAAAAAATCAGGGAAGGTTTAATGAAAGTCAGGCAGTGGCCCTAAATGAGGAGGTTTAAGCTTTCTTTTTTCCCCTGCATTTTAAAAGTGCTCTGTGGAAATTGCATTTGGATTTTATGAGGACTGGAAGGGGTTGCAATCTGCATTGGTGGTTGGTACTGGGAAAGGACTGGGAAAGAGAGCCATAGGGGAGTTGCCCTGCATTAGGTCAGCTTTTAAAGATGTAAAAATATTCATGTGTGTGTGTGTGTGCATGTTTTTGATCATTTAAAATATCTACATATGCTATAAAAACCAAAAAGAGAACCTTTTTCAGTAGTGTGTAGGACACTGTGTTAGCTGTTACAGAGGTTACCAAGCTGATGGAGGTATGAGCACCTGTGTTGAAGAACTTATAATTTAGTCCTGGTGAGAAGATTCAGTAAAATACATGTAGGCAGGGTCTACGTAAGACTGAAGAGCACGTAAGGCGATATAGGTTCAGAGGAGGGAGAGAACCAATGGCAAGGAGAACTAGGATGCATTCTGAAGCAGGTGGTATTTCCACAGGGCCTTGATGCCAGGCTGAGAAGTTGATTGACAGAGCTGACTATAGGGAGGATAAGAACTAGTTGGAGGAAATGGAGTGAGTAGACAGGAAAATGCAGAGAATATTGAAATATTATATAATTCAATTTTGCTGGATTTAGGATACCTCTTGAACATGGTTTCTAAACTTTGGCACTGTTGACTTTTTGGGTTGGATAATTCTTTGATGCAGGTGCTCTCCTGGGCATTGTAAGATACTTATCTGCATTCCTGATCTCTACCCACTAGATGCCAGTAGCACCCCACCACCACCCAATTATGACAAGCAAAAATGTCTCCAGACATTGACAGATGTCTCCTGGGGGAGGGGAGGAAGCAAACTCAAACTCAGCTGAGAACCACTGCTCTAGAGCCTTGCTACTTAAGTAGCATCAGCAGCACCTGGGAGCTTGTTAGTAATGCAGAATCTCAGGTCCCATCCCACACCTACTGAGTCCGAGTCTGCATTTTAACAAGAATCCTAGGTAATTCATATGCACATTAAAATCTGAGAGCCCTACTCTGACACAGAGAAGAAGAAGAAAAGACTGGTGAAACTGGTTGGAGACATTGAAAAATTTGTACATTTTGCTACAGATTTAGAATTAACTTGTTAGGCAATGAGGCTATACCTAATGCTTTCTATGATCATACATGTGTTTTGGAAACACTAGATAATGTGGCTGTCTGATAATTGCCTACTTAACATTCTTCTCACCTTTCTTATTATCTCAATCTCAATTTTTTTGGGGGGGGGCAAAGTGCCAGTTTACAAACTATATTTCCCAGCCTCCATTGTGGTTGACAGGGCCATGTGACTATATTATAAGCAGAAGTTATCGAGTGGGCTTTCCATGAAAGCTCCTTAGAAGAAGGCTAGCTTAGTGTGTCTTTTTTTCTTTAGGACTTCTTTCTTCTTCCTTACTGGAAACTAACATGATGACTTGAATTCCAGCAGTCATCTTTAAAGCTTGAGGAGAAGGTCACTCCCTAAAGATGGTCAGCAGAAAGCAAGAAGGAGTCTCAGTGAGAGAGAGGAAAAGAATCCCCAATCTTGTTTAAACCACAATTTTTCAGAGGTCTATTACTCACAGCCGAATGCAATTCTTAACTGGTAAAGATTGATTTGTGATATTTTGGATGGACTGGAGGAAAGGAAGATCTGCAAAGAAACTATTGAAATAGTCTGGGTGGGAGATTGGGAGAACATAATTGAAAATGAAGAAGAATATACAATTTGGTTTTCTTTGGAAGTGTGATAATATTTAAGTTTGTCACTGAGAAGAATGGTGATACAGTTAATAAAAAAATTGCAATTCAGGAAGAGGAGCAGTACTGTAATAATTTAATGAGTGTGGTTTGGGACATATTGAACTTTAGGATTAGCAAGACAGCTAGATGTGTCTATGCAGTAGGCGGTAGCTCAAGAGAGAAGTTGGCTGTGGAAATAAAAGGATATTAGCAAATGGAGGCTGAGCAAAATTGAGGACTGGCAAGATGAAGGGAAAAGGAGACCAGAGGAGAAAGGAGTGATCATGAGTGTTTCAGGGAACTGGAGAGAGAAGCCCAGAGAAGAGAATCCTGCAGAAGAGTTAATAGGTAAGGGGCCTTTAGGGAATTTTCACAGTGGAACTTTGAGGACTTGGATCTCTTTTATGAGAAAGTCTACTCGTTCAAGGCACATTTCCACGACAGTGACCCTGTAAATCAGTGAGGTCGAGTATTTGTTTACTCTGAGCAGTTATGTGGAGTTACATGGGGGTATGCTCCATCTTTTATAGAGTCTTCCATGACTCTTCAGACTTCATTAGCTAATGTGGTTATGGAAACTGTCAATCCATGTTATCTTTGGTATGGCCAAGATTATTGCCTTCTGGAAGTTATTTTCTGTTTTCTCTACTCAAACTGTTTTATACACCTAAAAGAATTAATTCCAAGAAAGATTGATTTATTATACAGTTGCAAATATAGATCATATACTAGATGTTTTCAGGGATACAAAGATGATAAAGCCATGATATAGCCTTCAGGGAGTTTATGGCCCAGTATGGAAATTAGATAAATCTGATATGTGCTATGGTTCTACGAATAAAGGTCTAAGGGTACATCTAAAGCTATAGTCCTACACATGTCCAAAACCCACAGGCTCTGGGTCCATGTGCTTCCACTTCTGTGGGCAGCACTACCTCAGTTTTCCCTTCTTTCCTGTCCATTCAGTTTCACTCTGTTAGCATTTCCCTCTCTACATATAAACAATCTCAAGTTTCAACAATTTTTTCCCTTCTCAAAAAAGATTCTCATTATAGCCACAATTTCTTACCTCATGCTCACAGTCCCTTATCTGCAATTATGTAATACCAAAGTTCTGAAATCCAAAAATATTTTATAATTCATTTGGCAACAAAACCAACTATGATCTGATGTGAGGTGCTATACAGTCTTTGTTTGTACCTAGATTATTCATCTTGTTAATTGAAGAAGTGTTAATGTATTTGGTTATGGAGTATTTCTCCTTATCTGACTAAGAGGTATTCTGTGCTTTTAAAAACTGAAAAATTCCAAATTCTAAAGCAGATCTTGTCCCAAAGGTTGTAGATAAGGGAATATAGACCTGTATTATTCTGGAAGCTCTATACAATGCAAAGAAAATGAAAATATGAGGTTATAATGACTCTGAAAGTAGAGGCATCATTGTCATCATTTGCAAATGATGCCAAAAACTAACTAGAAAATCCATGAGAGTCAACTGTAAAGCAATTAGACGTAAGTGAGATGACTGGATCCAAAGTAAGCTAAAGGGACAACTCTTAGAAGAATTTTTGGAGACCTCCCTGGCTTGTTGGTTTAAATAGCATTTTTCAACAGCTTTGGCTTGACTTTGTGTTCCAAATCTAGTAGCTAGGTTCCACTGTATATTTGTGGCCAACTTCCCACTTTGCTGTCTAGTTTCTCCAAGACTTTGGCCCTGCCCAGGGATGGGAGATCTAACTATGAACAGCAGCTCTATGACTAGGGAACTTTGGCCTGCTCAAGAAACTCTTCAGCTCAGCCTTCCTGCCAAGATCCCTTTCACATGCTGCCCTGCCTGTGGGGACTCCCTTGCTTCTACCTAACTGTATTCTGCCCTATTTACCCTGCTTTTGCCTCCAGTACTTGTGGTCTTGTCTCTAGAATGTACCCCTTGTGCCATTATGGATGTCAGCTGTGGTCCTTCTTTAGAGATGCCATTCAGACAGCTTTGTTGGAATTTTATCTATGGAGTGATCCTGCAGCGTGTCATATAAACAACCTCAGAAGTCACAGAAATAGAATTGCACAGCTGTGCCAATATGCCCAGAGAAGCTGTTGAGATTTGATGACATTTAAAATCTGAACAGTGACTAATAATGCAAGTGGGATATAAACTTTGAATTATGTAAAGTCATTAATTGTCCCTGTTCCAAGCAAAGTTGAAGCAGTAGGAAATATTTTGTAAGGTACTTATTTGGGCTTCATACATGAGTATGGTCACAGAAGAAATCTGTTTGGAGATGCCAACTTTTGTCTTTTGAAATATTCCCTTCCGTTCATCCTTCCTTCCTTCCTTGCTTCCTTCTTTTACTCTTTCCTTCCATTTCAAATTCATTCATCAGCATTCTAATCTAAGAAATGGAGATAATAATAGTATCTTCCTTATAAGGCTGAATTACACAGTTAATAGTTGATGTACATGAAGCCTTTGAGAGCCTGTACCAAATTAAGTATATTTTAAATTGTCTGTAATTATTTTTGATGCTGACTCTATGTCAGGCCCTGTTCTAGGAGCTAGAAATACAGAGATGACAACCAGAGGCCCTGCTTTTAGGAACTTCCCATGTACAGTTATTTGGAGGATTTGGTGGTGTAAAGCATAGGCTCTGCGTGAGAGGTCTAGACTTGAGAGCTAGCTCCATCCTGTCACTCATTAACTGTGTGTCCTTGGGCAAGTTAATCTCTCTAAATCTTAGTTTCCTACAGTGGGGATAATAACAACAATTCATTACTTGTAGGTTTGTTGTGAGGATTAAGGAATATAATACAAGTAAACCACTTAACAGAATACCCAGAGTAAGTAATAAATACTGAGGGCTTTGATTTGCAGGCACTCCCTATTTCAAGTCCTGGCATGATCCCCAAAAGGACTCTATTCTAGGATCCTCTTCCTTGTGGATGGTATGAGAAGAGCATGGGGTTAGTTGTGCTGCTGTGGAAGATCTTGTATCCAGCTATTTTCTCAAGTCAAATACCTCTTCCCTAGAGTGTGCGCTTACTCCAAACAGCTAGGAGACAGGGGCTCTGGACTGAGACTGCCTAATTTCAATCCTCAACTCATGCAGTGTCTTGTCCCATGACTTGGATAGTTATTTAACCTCTCCAATCCTCAGTTTTCTCAGATGTAACATGGGTATAATAATAATCCCTAACACATTTATGGTGAGTGTTGGGGACTGAATCATGCTCCCCACAAGACCTGTTCATGTCCTAACCCACTGTCCTGTGGGGGTGAACTCATTTGAAAATAAGACCTTTGAAGATCCTATTAAAATGAGACCAAATAGAATGAAGGCAGAGGGTAGGATATTTAGACACAGAAGTAGGAGAAACAGGAGGAGACAGGAAGAGCCAGATCACCGTGTGACAAAGGCAGAGGCTAACTGCCAGCAAGCCATCACTAGCACACTGCTGACTTTGGAGAAGGCATGGCCTGCTGGATTTCTTTTCTCCAAAACTGTGAGACAATAAATTCCTGTTGTTTAAGCCAACCATTTTTTGCCTTATCTCTCATAGCAGTCCTATGACAGTGAGTCAAGTAAGATAATCTGAGTAAGGAATTAAGTATAGTGTACATTCCTGGCACATAGTAAGTGCTCTATTAAGTTGACTGCTATTGTTATTGTTGGTATTGTTTTTGATTATTTGATTGTTTGCTTTGAAAAGAGCTTGTGTAGCTGGAGTTCTGAGCCTATCCCCACTTTGTTTTTACTCCTAAGATAATTCATGTTACCTTTTAATAACTATATATGTTTTTTCAAATTATAAGAACAATGCTAGAAGAAAAATCAGGAAATTCTGTTTTGTGTTTGCTAATCCTTCACCAGTGGGCAGTGTGGGAATTAAGGTGGGTCAGGAAATGGTACAAGGTAGCTAGGCCTTCTTCCTATTGTTTTAATTACTCGTTGGTGTTCAGTCTTATAAGAAATTACCATTTAATTTTACCCTGTCATTGATTGTCTCCAAAACAGGTATTGGCTGGAGTAACTAAGTTTTAGTTTTCTCCCTTGTGACTTTAGGGTTGTTTTTTTATTTTTATTTTTTATTTTTTTTTTAAGGTTTAGGAC
>JAQZBX010008161.1:38754-48820 GCA_029593785.1 Cabassous unicinctus | reverse complement strand
CACATATGATCCTGCAGCTCTGGAAAGAGAGATGAGGCTGATAGTTTACAGCTGACTTTGTGAAGAGAACAGAGCAGCTGAGCCTGGAAAGAAACAAGCCCCAGGAAGAGAGATGAGCCCTATGCCAGACTACAGCTGAGATTTGAAGAAGCTGAGACCATGGAGCCTTAAGAGGAAGAAAGAAGGCTGAACCCTCACAGACATCGTTTGCCATCTTGTGTCAACATGTGGCAACAGACTTTAGGTGAGAAAGTACCTCTTATGGTACCTTGAGTTGGACTCTTTAGGGCCTTGTGACTGTAAGCTTCTACCCCAAATAAATACCCTTTATAAAAGCCAACAGATTTCTGATACTTTGCATCAGCACCCCTTTTGGCTGACTAATACATATGCCAATTAATACTATAAACAAAATTTTAGAAGAAAGGTTTGAAGTCCTTAAAGAAAGAGAAGAATGATCTCCTTAGAAATATATAATTCCATACAAAATGGTAATCACTAAATGGTCTTATATATTCTCAAGGTACTATTATTTAGGTTATTACTTAGTAATAATTTCATAACCTAGATCAATTAACTATGGAATGGAATTTAAAATAAATGTCCTTATTTTGCAATAGCTTATAATAATTTAATTCTACTAATTAATAAATCATGCAATGCCTTCCCCTCCTACATCCCCATACCCCCAGGCTTTTAGCCTGATGAAATTTTAAACACATTTTATATTGAAATAAATTAATCATCAATTGTTATGATTTTGTGGATGCTGTTTTCCTTCTGGGTCATAGGTTAAGATGAAAGTAGATCCATTTCTTAAGTTTATATTTGATATCAATGCATAAACCAGGGTATTATAAATGATGAGGTGGTACCTTTTCATAAGAATTTGATAGTAATTGTTAGCATTATAATTCTTGGTGTCCAATTGATAAACAACCTATGCCTTCTTTATTAGTAAATGGGCATTAGTAATGTTTAAATTGAAAGCTTCAATATTGTCTCACATTAAAAAATGAAATAAAAAGTAAAATATAATACCACTTCCCATTTTCTGGCCAACACAGAGCCTTCATGAAAGTCATGGCAATAACTCCTTTCAATAGTCAATTTCTTAGTAACTTATTTTTACACTAGTGATAATCTTTCTCTTTAGACAAAGCAAAAGTCATTTTGGTTCACTAAAATGCAGTTATTTAAAAGAAAAAATGCTTATTATGTGATGATGCAGGCTTCATGATTTCTTCTACTTGCATTGGCTCCCAAATTTCATGATATCCTATAGGAAATTTAGAAGTAACTGAACCATTGAATTGTTTATCTCAATAAACATTTTTTAGGCATCTATTTCAATAAACATTTATTAAGTCCCTATTTCAATAAGAGCTATGCAAAATAAAGATATATGTTTCTCCTAGAGGAATTTAGAGTTTATTTCAATATTTAAGCAAAAATATATACTAAATAACTAAAAGATTATGCCAAGGTACCATATAAAATATTACTATGTAATTAGTGTTATGCATAGATGGTTCTATGCAATTGTTAACTGAAATCAAAATAAAGTGATATTCTAATGTGTCTCAGACAATCAGAACAATTTTCTTGGAGAAAAAGATTTCACAAGGAGTAATGTTTCCTTAACTTGTTGAGCTGCCTTTTTCTGTTATTTTATTTTTTGAATTTGAAATAAAGTTATTAAAAAATGTTTCCTACTAGAAAAGAAAGGATATTGACATAGAAAGGGAAAGTGAATAGTGCCAAGTGAAACAGAGGCTGTATAAGATGAAGCCAGAAAGAGGACATAGATATTAGATACATGGGAGAGGAAAAGAGGAAAATCCCATTTTCAATGAAACATCACGGAGTTAATAGGAAATCTTGTAAAAAGGATTTTAAATTTAAAGTAATTTTTCAATTAGGCTAACAAAAATAATACAGTATTTTTGAGCCCAAAAGTTTTGAGAAGGCTTAAATTTCCTATGTGGAATGAACATGGGGTACAAGTAACAAGAAAACCTCGTCTCTCACAGAAAGAAAATCTTCAGATGAGTAGAATGCTGTCCCCACGGAGGACTCTCTCAGGTTGCCAGCCATCTGTGAGATGGGATGGGAGTGCCAAGCCTGGCAGCCTGGGAGTGTGGACAGGTGTCTCAGCCACCTGGCCATGGGAAGGTGGCATTACATTGGTGAGTTTGTCAAAGAGAAAACAACAATATGTGCAAAAATGGACCCAAGAATAAGAGGGTTTTTGGCTGACAAATGGATGGAGGTGTACAGGGCCAATTGCCTCCAATCACCCAGCTTTGAAATTTTGGGGTGATACAATTGTTTCTCCTTCACAAACCTGAGATTTTTTTTAAAAAATCATATTCTGTAATAATGAAATATTTTTTAGATTGTGGACTGTATTATAAGGAAAATTTTTGTATATTTTACTAAGTTTGATTGAGGAGTTTCAATTCATTGAGTTCTAGAAATGCAAAGGTTATATTTAATATTTATAGGAATGGGAGTGGCACAGAAAGAGACAAATGGATCATACTCCTGGGTTCTCAAACAACTGTCTTAGTTTGTTACAGGGCTACAGATGCAAAGTACCAGAAATGGGTTGGCTTTTATAATGGGAAACTTATTAGAGTAAAAGCTTCCAGCTCCGACGCCATGAAATGTCCAAATCAGAGCACCATCAGAGATGCTTTCTCACCAAAGTCAGCTACTGGTGATCCTAGTGTCCTGCCATTTGGTGACGATGGTGGGTGATCTCTGCCAGGTCTCTGCCTTTCCCTCCAGAATCGACCATCTTCTGGAGCTCAGCTTTGGACAACCAGGCATAGATGACTTGTCTCTTTCTGGGCCTCCTCTCTCAGTCTTGGCTGCTCTGCTTTCTTCCCACGTTCAGCTATGGGCTATCAGGCATATGGCTTGACTCTTTAGCCTTGAGTTGCTCCTTTTTGGCCCAACCTCTTCATGCTTAAGCTTTGGCTGCCAGCAATCCTGAAGTCCTCTCTCAAGTGGTGGGATCAAAAATGACAGCTTCCTTTCACTCTCTGTGTCTCTTTCTGTGTCTCCATTTATATAATGCCCCAGTAAGAGGGTGGAGACTCAACCTGAGTCATGCCTCACTGATGTAGTCCAATCAAAAGGGCCCCAAACCCACAGGAATGGATTAGTTCAAGAACATGAGCTTTTTCTTTTGGGGATTCATAAAATAACTTCAAACTGCCACAACAACCATCTCAACGTTCTTTTCCACTATGCCTTGCTTTGCTCTGACACCAAAATGTAGCCACTTGAAATCTTGGGTTCTAAACTATAAGTTCCACTGGGCATTTCTTCAGAAACATGGAAGGTCTCACTAGACACTTTTTACCATGAGATCACATTAGTTTAGAATAATCAATAATGATATGACAGGATGGGAGTTGGAGGGAAAGCTCTGACAGCAGTTAGATATGTAAACTTGTATAAGCATCAGTTTATTTATCTATAAGAAGTGACTTTTGAACCATGTCTCTTCAACTATAAAATTATATTACTTCTAAGATTAAATTACAAAGTAAGTATCCATTATGTCAAATAATAATTTGCATTTATAAATTCTAAGAGGATGTTTGCACTTTAGCAGTTATACACAATGACCTTACAGAGTAATTGACATGTTACCTGAGAAAAATCTGGATTCAAAAAGAAATCCTGTATTTTAAAGGAACAAACATTTAGAATGTTTTGGTCTGGAATTTTCCATTCAACATAGAAAGTGTAATAGAATATTTTGTATAAGTAAATTAATTACTATGTGAATGCATAAATCCCATATCCAATATGCTAGTTAATTCCATTCACTAATTTATGTGTATGTGTGTGTGTGAGTATTCTTAATAAGTGATAACTAAGCCTCCAAAATTAGTCTACTATATTGCATTTGAATTGGGAAAATATTTGGCTGAGTTTGAGATGCCTCACTTGTTGTACCATCTAATTTTATGTTTGTCTAAACTTAAAGATTTTCCAGTTGACTTAAAATGCTCTTTAATTTGTATCAGTTGAAAAACTGTATTTTTTATTTTAAAAGGGTAAAACAAAGGATGTAAGGATTATTTATATCTTCTGAGACCTCAAAGGTAATCTTTTTCCTGACCTAAAAGAGTTATTTGAAGGGGCAGAAAACTTTAAATGATAAGCATGCCAAGAAAGCAAGCACATATAACAATAATTGCTTTTCCTTACATCATTTAATTTGCACAACAATTTTTTGAAACAGCTAAAATATTATGTCAATTTTATAGTTGAAGAAACTGAATCTTAGTAACTGATTGCAACTTGTGAAGATGCAGAGTTAGAAGGGATTTCAGCCTTATTCAATCTCAGGTAATCCCACTTCCATGTTCTATTCCTCTACATTCACTAGAATCTTAGAACTACAATATCACATTGTTTGTGATACAATATTGTTATGCTACTACTTTAATACTCTAATGACTTTAGAGTTCACATTTTGTTTTTCTTATGATATTCCTAATAGTTGTGAAAATAAATGTGACTAATTAGGGTATGTCAAGTATGGAAAGGGAGAGACACTGATGATCAGTAACATCTCTCCTGTTTTCGGTTCACCAGTTGTGACAGTTTGAAGCTGGATGGACCCCAGAAGATCACATTCTTAGAAGTAGTCCAGATTTTTGCATGTGAACCTATTTCTGAGTGGGACATTTTGATTAGGTTACTTCAGCTAAGGGCTTTTTGATGAGGTTACTTCAGTAAGGCCTGGCTCAAGATGGGTCTTAATTCTCTTACTGGAGTCCTTTATAAATAGGATGAATATATGGAAAAACATCCAGAAGCTGAGAGAGGAAGCTAGAAGCAGAGCAAGGAAACCTGGAAGAGAAGAGAGGAAGCATCCCATGATGATGTCTTTGTTTGAGTATTTTCACGGCCTCAGAACTGTAATCCTGTAAGCAAATGAATTCTTATTGTAAAAGCCAACCCATTCTGGTATATCGCATTTCAGCAGCCTAGCAAACTAAAACACTACCCATCCCATCCTTTAGGGATTACTAAACAAAACAAAACAACACTAAACAAATGTCTTAGCTCAAGGTTTTATCTCATCCATCTTAGAACATTATGTGAAACAATTTTACTATATTTAAAAATTTGGGCAAATTTGTTGCAATATTGATGACCCACACAGAATTTATGAAGAGTTTTCTAAGGTATGACTCTTTCCGTGTTCTAGTCATTTTAGTTGGGACTTGTCCTGGACTTAGGGCAATATTGTCTGCCCCCCCCCCCAAAAAAAAAGATTTTTTTCTTTCTTGTTTTTGAGTAAAGGAACAATGATATTGTCTGGTCTCACTTTTGTAGCAAAATCGCCAATTACTCTACCGTGATCATGTCAAAGAACCACTTTGCCCTCTAAGTCATTTGCATGCAAAATTATTTTTTAACATACATATACAGTCTTCTCTATGAATGGAGTAGTTGATACTAAATAAATGAAAAATAATCTATCACTAAGGGGTAAAGCAAGGGGACAGTTTAGTATAGTGAGTGGACTACAGCAGGGCTTTGGGGTTAGATTGCCCGGTTTTAGTCCAGGCCCACCACCCACCATCTACGTGCCTTAGGCAAATTGCTTCACTTCCTAGCGTTAGTTTTCAACTTGTAGAAACCTACCTTATAGGTTTTTGTGAAGATCAAAGGATTAATACATGTGAAAAGTTGAGTGGTTCAGCTGACATCTGGGTTACACTTGAATTTATCCTGATTAAAAACTCAATAGGATGAAATCTGCTTTAGTGCTGTACCATCAGGTCAGGTAAATTTATGTTTCTTGCTAATACTGCCCCTAAATACTTGATTAACTAGTTACAGAGCCATCTCCAACCCGGTTAGTAGGTTTAGGCCAATGAAATCTTTCTGAGAAAAATTTGAGTTATTCCCTAAATCACAACCTGGGTCTCCCAATTTTGTCCTGAGTTTGTCAACCCCTTGCCAGATTTTATAAATTATTTTTATTCTCTTTTTCTAATATCTTTATACCATTTCTTCCCAGTGACTGTAATTATAATAGCAGAACAGAAAGATTTCAGGATAAAAAAAAAGAAAACTTGGAAGATTATTTATGCAGTGGAAGAAAGATATTTTGTATGTTTCAATTTCATATGCCCTGTATTGACTGTTACCATTCTTTGGACATTGGACTATTGGGATCTGTAGAGTTTCTACCAGGGATTTTTGAATCTATATTTACATCAAATATTATGTGTTTATTTAAAATGATTCACACATATATGCTATTATTTTTAAGTACATGTAGATGCTATTGTGAAGATAAAATACAATTTTTTTTTAATTGCTAAATATTTACTAGTATTTTATTTCTGTTTTGTCAGCTAATAGGTGCAATTATTATCTTACTGGAGGTGTTCACAATTTTTTTCCATGTTAATGAGGTATTCTTCATGCAAAAATTTGGGGACCACTTCATTCTGGATCTTCCCATTAGCATATAAATAATAGTAAAATTTATTTAATTTGACTGAAAGTTTCATATGACATCACAGGACTTAGCTAGAATTTGAAATCTCATCTTATTCATTCCATGCAAATAGGCATACTCTTCAAACACTGAGGGCTCATACCTTTTAAACTTAAAAAAAAAAAAATACCACAAGTAAATACCTCACAGAACAGGATATTTCCAGTCCTTTTTGGTTCCAGTATATATGATTTCTAAGTGTGAGGACAAAAAGTATATATTATTTCTCTGAATCTGTTTCCCCATAATATCTCCACATCAGAGATGGAGAAACTGCTCTAAACTGTATGCTCAGCAGAAGCCCACCATATACTTATCAAACACAAGAAGTCACAATTGCCTACTTTCTCATTTGAGAGACTATCTTTAATATGTTTTATTTTCCACATTAAAAATATTTTGAACTATTCTATTAGGATGCCATCAAAGGAGGCACTTGTGGTGGGTTAATTAATTATAACACATTTAAAAATAACTCTGTATGTTGTGGGACAGATGCAGCCTTTGGAAGAAGAAAGAATCTACACTGAACATTGCAACAGATTTTCCTGTTTAATAGTAAGTAAGAGACACTTTCCACCTATGCTGTCAAAACCTGTTGGGAAGTAACTGCTCTTCTGATATTATGAGACATCAAGAAATCCAAATATAAAGACAAGGCTGGCAAGAAGTAAACTGTATACTTTTGCTTATCAATCAGTTCAAACTTGCCTCATTTTTAAAAAGTAGTACTCTATTGCTTGATATTGTTCAATTTTAAGAAGAGTGAACCATCCCCAAATCCCTTCCTAAATGTCAAGACAAGGATGAGGAAGGAAACAGTGCTTATCTATAAAATAGTCAAGCAATTTTGCATATTCAGGAGGATATTCAGAATTGAGTATAAAGAAAGGGGCTAGAGAGAACTGAGTTGCTCTGCCCAAGAAAATGGAACTACATTTTTTTTTTGTCCCTGAGAATGAGAGAGCAGAAGAGAGAAGTGGGAGAAGAGGCGATAGAAGAGGCCAAGAAAAAAAATGGGGTGCTCAAAGGAATTTTAAGATGAGACGAATCTAAAACTCACTCTGAGCTTTGCATTGCTGTGATGTAAACTCCCTTTCCTTCAGTAAAGTCTGCTACTATACACAATGTCTGCAAATACACACGGAGACCTTAAGTGGATTTTCTGGGTATGTGTAAAGGAAAGGGGGACTACATTTTGATTGTTGCCAACTCACAAGAAACCAAGTGGAGTACAAGATTTGACAGGTGCAGGAAGTTGGAAAAAGAGGTGAACATGAGAACTTAATCCTCCTTTGCCACAAGGGATTTGCAGAAATTTGGGACATTGGGCTTTTCCCCAGAATGCAGAATAGATCTTCAATCCAAACATATTTATATATTAAAGGATGGAAATACCCAGATGACATTTGAGTTATATAAAATAATTTTCTGACTTCAATAAATCCTATTTACTAGATTCAGAATCAAATCTGCTGAGTCACAATTACGTGTTTGCTGTAAAGAAGATGACCGTGAATTTGTTCTAGGGCAAATTACTCGAGATGGGATTGGTTATAAATTATTTCCTCAAAAATATGGCAGCATAGATAATCAGAACAAATAGTTATGTAGCTATAGAATAAGCACTTCAATGCAGCAACAATAATTACTTAACTCTGAGATATCATCAATTTAAGCAATAGTATTTTCCTGTGTAAGGGCTAGCATTAGATCAGAATTGAAATTTATAAACTGATATTTTCTGGTGTTGTAGACTAATTCATGCCTGAACAATTAAATTTACCTTCCTGACAGAGTGATAGAGATGTAAATAAGAGAAAATCAATAGATACAATCTCACATTATCATCAATATTTAATTAATTTCTTTTATCCAGAATGCCTAAGAAATACGGTGCTCTATATAAACATCTTTATAAGGTTAGAGTCATCCTGTGAAAATATACAAGAATAATCCATTTTCAAGCATTGACATGATCTGCATATCTTCAGCTACTATTTCAGTATTTGACAAAAGGCCCTTAATAAATATTCGTTGGGTGCTAAATACATTAGAGTTTTCTGAAGAGCCAGAATCTCCAAAATCTGGCAATTATTCTGAACTATCAGTTTAAATAATATTACCACCTGCTAAAAATAGAATAGTAAAACATTGGCTTGAATGCATACTGACCATATAATTTACTGTTGAAACTGTAGATCAAAATAAAATTTCTGTGTTTAAATTCATAAATCATTGTTCCTTAGCTCAATTACTATTTTATGCCTTTTCTGACCCCAATAGTTGTTGAAAACTGGACACATTTGACTTTATGATTTTTTTTTCTGTTATAGGATCTCTTTAAAATATGAGAATAATTCATGGAGCATTTCCTGTGTTCTTGGTGTTTTCTTATTTCTAGTGAGATTTATGTAACATCTGAAAGCATTACACTTCAGATTCTCCTGGGTGATAAGTTCAGAATAGCCATTTACCAACTCCCAAAGCACCCTCAAAACTCTTCCCCATTTTAGTAGCCTCCTAGTGAGAAAAAACAGCTGGCAAAAGGAAATGCTAGCTGTGGCTGTAAAGTCATTTCCTATTGTTTAATCTCCAGGAAAGTGTGTCCTAAACTTCATTTATTCCTGTACCATATTTATGATTTTTTTCATACATTATACACTATCTACTATTATTTTCTTACTGTTTTTCTTAAAAATCAGCTCACTTTCAAAATTTAAATTCATTTTTAAAAAGAAATATTTTAGGGGAGTGGATGTAGCTCAAATGGTTGAGCACCTGCTTCCCATGAACAAGGTCCTGGGTTTGATTCCTGGTACCTCCTAATATATATATATATAAATATATATATACACTTTAATACTAACAAAAGGGAAAAGAAGATAGCTGGTAATTACCATAAAAGTAAATTGTAAGTAAAGAAACTGTTGTATTCTGGGTAAAAAGCATTAACTGTGATGGTTCTATACTTGAGTTGTGTTCTCTCTGTGTTGAAAAGCGGCATTCGTGAGTGTTAGGGCATGGTAAAGGCATAAGAACGCTAAACATCCACTTTCTCCTTTAGATAACTGGAAGCATAAGAGAGATTTGAGTCAACGTTATTTAATTCCATTGTCATTTATGCCTAAAATTATCTCAAGTATGGTGGTAGGCCATTACACACACTGGAAATGCTGATCTAGGTGTAAGCCTTTTAAGGCTACCAAATCAAACAACAGTTTGTTGTTATGCACTGAATTATAGCTTCTTAATATGACACAAAGTCAGTCCCAACTCCATTTTTTCTCCTTCCTCTTTTTAAATCAAACTAACATGCAGTATTCTCCCTTCCTTTAAAAAATCTAAGTCAATAAGCCCAAAGTTAAGCTAAGCCCTTTCATTTTGAATGGTCATGATCAAAGGGAGCTATTTTAGGGACTGATAATATAGGTAGAAAGTAAAGTCTGAGTAAGTGATTAATAATTATCTATTGTGTCAAAGGCCTATGTAGGAAAAATATTATACAAAAAAAAAAAAAAA
>JAQZBX010008161.1:0-38654 GCA_029593785.1 Cabassous unicinctus | reverse complement strand
AAAAAAATTCATATCAATTTTTAAAATGACAGTTCAACTGAATCTTTAATATCTTAGATAATAATAAAGGAGTTGACAATATAACAATAGTTAGGGAAATTAATTTCACTTTATAGGATGAAGTTTGATAGGGATAAATATAAAGTAAAAACCAAAGGGACCAAAACAAACCATATGCAAATTTAGTAAATGAGTATGAGAATAAATACAGCAGGAAAAGACATAAAGCCAAGGAAACTCCAAGCAGGAAATGAATCATAATTACACTATTTAATTTTAAAATCTTACTCACAAATGGAACTGTAGTAATGAGATCACTCTATGTAAGATTTAAGAAGTAACTATTGTTACTATTGTCAATAGTGGTTAGTTTCTTGTTACAACATGAATTCAACTTTGATCTCTGCATTTTAAACAAATAGGGGCAAAGTTGTCAAAAAGGAGCAATGTGAGTAAAAGCATAAATTGGATTCCATGAAGAGAAGGAAAAGCTGTTGGCATACTTACTGTGCAATCTAAAGAAATGATGTCTGACACGAAATTAAATCTTTGCAAACTTAAGTTTCTGTATCATTTGTATCTCCATCTTAATTTCACCCTAAAGAGAAGAAAACTTCACCCTAAAATTTCTGATGTTTCCTTAGATGCCAATAGTCAGTCATCACTTTCGTAATATTCAGAGAAAGATAAATGGACAAAGTTCATGAATAAAGAAACTCTTGTGTAGGCACATTAAGAAATGAAAATTATAATCTGAAGCAAAATTCATTAGTAAAATGTGTATGCCACCAAAATAACATGATACCTTCTATAATTAGGGTATATATTTTAAATTATCTATGTCGGAATAACATAGAATTAACTTTATTGCTTATAAACTTACTGCTATTATTATTAATAGAGTATTACAAGAAATAATAAAACATCATTCTGGTTCGATCTGTACCAGTTCTTCAGTGGTAAATTAAAACTCTAAACTTCCATAACTCAAAATACAAGACATATAATCCTAAAGATATTTTTGGCTTAATGAAGCAACTAAACAATAGATCAATTAAATAAATTCAGTCAGTATTAACTGGGTATGTACTCTGGATATAGCTTGAGAGTAAAGAAATCTAGAAAAATCACCTTCAATCTAGAAAAATCACCTTGATACAAGGAGTCCAATTTTGTGTCACCTGAATGACAATCAAATTTGTGTCAAAAACTTGAATGCATTACAAGTTTTAACTGACAACACTTGTATTAACTCTCTATCACTATGTGACAAATTATTCCTAAACATGTGTTTTAAAACAATCACTCATCTTTCACAGGTTCTGTGTATCCGTAATTTGACAGCAGCTTTGCTAATCAATTCTGGCTTGAGTTCTCCCACAAGACTGCAGTCGATGTCAGTGGTGACTGCAATCAGCCGATGGTGGCTGGAGAATCCATTTAAATTTTACATTGCTGGAGAGTTGGTGCTGAACCTTGGTGGAAAGCCTCCACTTTTGTTCTAAGCAGTTATCTCCATACGGCTACTGATTGTTCTTACAACATGGTGCCTGGCTTTCCCAAGAAAGAGCAATTCAAGATAGAAAAGTAGGAGCTGTAATGCTTTTACTGCCTTGCCTTGAAAGTATCACAACACTTCTACCATACTCTATTGATCACAGTTCAGCCCTGATTCAGTATAGGAAATGGACTACACAGAGATGTGAATACCTGGAGGCGAGGACCACTGGAGACCATCTTGGAGAAAGGCTATCATAATACTTATAATTTGTTTAATTACCTTCAAGGACAGAGATTATTAGATTTAAGCAGTGAATCTCTTTATCCTAGAAGAAACTTTGAAGTTTTATTTATAACCCAAATCCATCCACTTTAATTTCCCATTGCTCCCTGTGGTGGTTTAAGTCTTTTGTGGACCCCAGAAAATTATGTTCTTAAACCAATCCGTTCCTGTGCATGTAAATTTATTGTAGGCAGAAACTTTGATTAAATCACGTCAGTTAAGATCAGTTAGATTATGGGACCCAGGGTGGGGCTTAATCTTCTTACTAAAGTCCTTTATAAATGGAAGACTAAAAAGCCACAGACACAGAAAAAGGCCCCAGAGACAGACAGGAGCTCAGTGAGAAAAGCCCAGAAGCTGAAATCAATGGAACACAGAAGCTGAGAGGAGGTCGTTTTAGCCAGAAGCTGAAAGCAATGAGGCAGGGAGGAGAGGGGAGAGGGGAGCGACGAGCAGACACTGCTATGTGCTTGATCACCCATGACTGCAGCTCCGAAATGAAGCATCTTCTGATCATGCCTTGATTTGGATACTTTCATGGCCTCAGAACTGTAAGCATATAAGTTCATACTCGTCATTGTAAAAGCCAATCCATTTCTGGTATATTGCTTTGGCAGCCTTTAGCAAACTAAAAACACTCCCTCACCAGAGAAACTGGTTTCTTTGCTGTCCTGTAAATATAGCATTTTTATTTCCCACTCTGTAGCTTCGCTCATATTGTTCCCTCTTTTTCATTTACTAAAATTTTAAGAGAAAACAGATAATTTTCTCTCTTTAATGCTCAACTCAAGTTGTATTATCTGTACGAGGCCTTATTTAATAGTCCCATCTGCAATTCCTATCCATGTAATTCTTGCATCACACACTTGAACACTTCATCCATCTTTGTTATTCATGTAACATAGACATCTACTGAATGCCTACCATGCAGTGCTGTGTCAGGTGGTGGCATGAAAAATAATTGCCTCCTTCCCTTATTGATTCAAGGAGTTCACTTATGTTTCTTATATTCAAGATATTAATATTATATTTAATATGTTTTACAAATATATTCTTCAAGTTGTTGAATGTAACTTTTAATGTTCCTAAGTGTACTTTTTATGTGCAGAATAAATTTTTCAAAGGTTAACTAGTCTTTAGAAGTTAAAATTAAATTTTTTACAGTCACAGCATAAAAACATGGATTTCTTTATTAAGCTTGTAGTTTCAATGTACACATTTTAATATTATATTTATTAAAATAGCAAGTTTAACAATCACTCTAAGGGGCTCTTAGAGTAATATTTAATACTATTTATACATTTTTAAAATTAAAATCCCTCAAACATTTAAACTCTTTAAGTTGAAAATAAATAACATAGACCATTTTGCCTGCCTTTTAGCGTTTTGTAGAAATAAAGAGACAGTGTATGTAAAAGCATTTTGTGAACCCTCATTTAATACACAAATATGGCTTTATTGTTATTAAAGAATAAAGGCAGATGTGCTACCATATCAAATGATTTTGTAGACAACAAGGTGCATAGCTGTCCTCATCAGTGTTTCTAATGAAAGTTTTATCAGTTCTCAAAATGATTAAAAATTTTTAAAAGTTATCTCTTTTACCCTGAATTAGATGAATCCCATTGAAGATAAATCAACCAGTGCATCACTAATTAGAGACATGAATGTTTCTACCTGCTAAAACAATTCAAGGCAGTCTAACAAAAGCTACTTCAATGAAAGAAGACCAGCCTGAGCTGGGATGAGTTTTATATGGAAAGCTTTTGACTCAAAATAAGTATTAAGGGTGAGTGAAAAACTGAAATGCAGGAGAATAACAGGATGGGTTTGAGAGGAAATTGATAGTAGTTGAATTTAAGCTTAAGAGTTTACAATGCAGCTTCCCTGTTCATAGTAGATTTGTTCTAGAGATGTAGGGAAATGGAGAATCCCCAGTGTATGATTAATGACAATACAGATTTATTTGCTAAAATTAATTTGGTCTTATCACACAATGCTTCAGAAGGCTGCTGACATTTCTTTCCTTGGATTTCTTCTATTGATATTTCTTAAGACTTTCTGATTAAGCCTCTGTTCAGTATTAATCACTCTAAAGATCTTGAAGAGTCTTATCATCCCTACCCAAGGAAGCCTGCTTATTTCCCTTTTAATAGATTTCTGCTTCAATTTTAAGAGTCTTAAGTTCAGAATCTGCATTTTATTAACTTTCTTCCAACCTCTGTTACAATTATAAAAGGTAACATAGACTGAAAAATGCAAAAAAAAATACAAATATACATATAATAAATGATTCTTAAGCAAACCTTGGTGTAATCATGATCAAGATTAAGAGTGAGAATTTTACCCACAATGCAGAGGCTCTTTAGGAATATTCTTTTAAGAATTCCATCTTCTCTCACTACTCTAGAGGAAACCACTAAACTGACTTTTGTGGTAATAATTCCTAGTTTTTCTTTAAGGATTTATCGCCAATGTGAACATCTGAATATAATATAGTTTAGATTTGACTATTAAATGGCAACATATTATAGGTACTCTTTGTGTTTTGCTTCGTATTATATTTTGAGATTTTTCAGTTTGATTATACTTATAGTATGCTCATTGTCATTATTGTATACAGTTCTATTAAATGAATAAAATGATATCCTTATTTATTTTGCAATTTTGAATATTTAAGCTGTCAATTTCTGGCTATTTTAAAAGATGCTGCTGTGAACAAACTTGTACTTCTATTCTTGTGCAAAAATGAAGTATCTAGTAAAGTCTGCCATTTTTTATGGTGTTGCTTTTATTTTCCTTACAGATTTATAGCTTTTTCTTTATAGTCTAGATGTAAAGCTTTTATTTTTTTCAGTTATATACCTGGCAAATATCGTCTTCCAATTTATGATTGTTTTTCCACTCTTGTTACTAAGTTTTTTGATCAATAAATTATCAATATTAATGCAATCAATGTATCAATCCTTTCCTTTATGGTTCATGTTTCTTAATTCTTTTTGAATTGATACAATCTTTGAAAATTTAGTTATTTATAGATCTGCCCATTTCTTAACAGATGCCTACACATGAGCCAAAAATTACAAGTCATATTAAGAAACAGGTAGGCATGGCCCAGTCTAATGAACAAACTGAAAAAAACAGAAGGGGATGCAGAATGTGGAACAACTAATCAAGGATGTCCAAATAAATATCATAAATCAACTTAATGAAATGAGGAAGAGATATAGGATATTAAGAAGACACTAGGGAAACAGACAGAAAGAAACATATCTAATGGTGATGAGTGGCACAAAGGCAAGAAATTAAAAATATGTTAGAAGGACATAACAGCAGATTTGAACAGACAGAGGAAAGAATTAGTGATGTTGAAGACAATACATCTGAAATCACAGATAGTAGAACAGATAGAAAAATAAATAAAAAATTCAGCAAGGACACAGGAAATGGAATGACAACACAAAACACACAAACATACATATTATAGGCATCCCGGAGGGAGAAGAAAAGAGAAAGAGGGCATCTATATGCTGTCTACAAGAAACTCACCTTATACCCAGGGACGTAAGGAGGTAGCAAGTGAATGTCTGGAAAACAATTTTACATGCAAACAATAAACAAAAAAGAGCATGAGTTAACTATACTAATATCAGACAAAATAGACTTTATATGCAAAATTATTGTACGAGACAAAGAAGGACACTATGAATTAGTAAAAGGGGTATCAAGAAGAAGGAACAACCATAAACATTTATGCACCTAAATGTGGTACTCCAAAATACATGAGACAAACTAAGGGGAGTAATTGATGGCTCTACAATTATACTGGGGGATTTTAATACTCTATTATCACCATTAGACAGAACATCTTGACAGAGGCATAATAAAGAAACAGAGATCTTGAATAATAGATTGAGGATCTAGACCTAATAGACATATACAGAACATTACACCCAAATACAGCAAGATATACATTCTTTTTGAGTGCACATGGATCATTCTCCAGGATAGACCACATGCTAGTCCACAGGACAAGTATCAATGAATTAAGAAAGACTGAAATTACACAAAATAATTTCTCAGACCATAATGGAATGAAGCTGGAAATTATTAAGGGTCAGAGAAACAGATTAGACACAAATATATGGAAGTTTAAAAACACACTCTAGATAATCAATGGGTCAAGGAGCAAATTGCAAAAGAAATCAGTAGCTATCTTGAAATTATTGAAAATGAGAATACAACATATCAAAACCTATGGGATGCAACAAAAGCAGTGCAGAGAGGGAAATTTATCATCATAAATGCTTATATTAAAAAAAAGAAAGAGCTAAAATATAAGAATGCAGACCTGGAGGAACTAGAAAAAGAAAAACAAACTAATCCCAAAGTAAGCAGAAAGAAGGAAATAACAAAGATCAGAGCAGAACTAAATGAAATTGAGAATTAAAAAACACTAGAAAAAAATTAATAAAACCAAAAGCTGGTTCTTTAAGAAGATTAATAAAATTGACAAACCCTTAGCTAGACTAACAAAGAAAAAAAGATAGAAGATACAAAAAACATGAAATAAAAAATGAGAGCGGGAACATCATCACAGATCCCACAGATATAAAGAGTATCATAGGAGGATACTTTGAAAAATTGTATGCCAACAAGATGAATGACTTAGATGAAATGGAAAATTTTCTAGAAACACACAGGCAGCCTATATTGACAAAGGAAAAAAATGATGAACCCAACTAACCAATCACAAATAGCAAGTTTGAATTAGTTGTCAAAAACCTCCCAACCAAGAAAATCCCAGTACCAGATGGCTTCACAGATGAATTCTACTAATCATTTTTAAAAGAACTAACATCATCTTGCTTATATTCTTCCAAAAAGTAGAAGTAGAAAAAACATTGCCTAAATCATTTGGTGATGCCAACATCACCCTAATACCAAAGCCACATAAAGTCTCCACAGGAAAAGAAAACTAGAGACCAAACTCTCTAATGAATTATGATGCTAAAATTCTCAACAAAATACTTGCTAGGCATATCCAACAACACATCAAATGAATTATATACCATGCTTAAGTGGGTTTCATCCCTGGTATGCAAGGATGGTTCAACATAAGAAAATCAATCAATGTAATGCACCACATTAACAGATTGACAGAAAAAAATCACATGATCATCTCTATTGATGCTGAAAAAGCATTTGACAAAATACAGCTTCCTTTCTTGAAAAAAACACTCCAAAAATAGGAATAGAAGGAAACATCCTCAACATGATAAAGAGTATATATGGAATGTGAGGGGGAGTAGGGTGGGAATTTGTGCTGGACTATCCATGGAACTGGGGAGAGGGCTAGAGGACAGAACAGGTGAGCCCTGGGGATTTGTAGGTCTGTGGTTAAAGCTACAATGGTGAGAATGTTTTTTGGGGAAATAATCAAGGGATGGCTACAGGTACAGGGTGTTGGAGGTGGGGGGTTATGTGGGATAGGGAGCACAAGAACAGAGGCAATGCCTAATAAAATAAAACAGACCAATATGTCAAGCCCTCAATATTATTGCATGTAACTATGAACCTTATTCTTCAAAAATTGAAACTTAGTGGTTACCATAGGTTCTGAGGGGAGGGAGAGGGAAGAATAGAATAAATGGAACAAAGGGCATTTTTAGGGCATTGGAATTTCTCTGCATGACCTTGCAATGATGGATATAGACTATTTTAAATTTTGTCAAAACCTATAAAAGTGTATCATGCAACATGTAATTCATAATGTAAACCATTGTCCATGGTTAGTAGCAATGCTTCAATATTTGTTCATCAATTACAACAAATGTACCATACTCATGTAAAATGTTATCAATAGGGAAAATTGTGAGAAGGGGAGGGAGTGGGATATAGGAGAATCCCTTATATTTTCTTTCTGACTTATCTGTAACCTGAAGCTTCTTTGAAAATAAAGTGAAAAAATAAGACACTGGGGGAACATACAGAAGAACTTGTCACTCTACATAAAAGGTAACGTATCTTATGGTGATGAAAGATGCAAAAAATTTTTTTTTGTTTTATTTATTTTTTATTTTTCTATTTTATTTGTTTTTTAATTATTATTTTATTCTTTTATTATTTTTAATTAATTAATTTATTTATTTTTGGGGGGGAAGTTTTGGATTGAAGAAGGGCCACAATTATGGTAGAGGAGGATTACTAGTCTGGAGTGTCAGTGGGATGTGTGGGGTGGTGTGCACCTGGGGCATGCCTCTGTGGAATATAAATATGTTAAAGTGGTAATGGGGTATTGTTTTGGTGGGTGTAAACCCATACAATAACTGAAAGAAAATTGAATTTCCATCCTAAGAAGTTCTGTTACATTCTCTAATAAAGCAGAAGAATCCTGAGTACTTGGGCAGTGCCTAACAAAGGATGACAGACCATTATGCCAAGCCCTTGATATTGATGACTGTACTTATGAACCTTGTTCTTGTGAAATTGAAACTTAGGCTAGTATTATATATTGCCTAAGAGTTACCTCCTGAGGGCCTCCTTTTTGCTCAAAAGTGCCCTCTCTCTAAGTCAAACTCAGCATATAGATGAACTACCTTGCCCCCAACATGGGATAATGACTCCTGGGGATGAGCCTCCCTGGCACTGACGGATTATTACCAAGCACCATATAGCAAAGAATTTGGAAAAAGATCTTGACCAAAAGGGGGAAATATTAAGTACAAATGAGTTTTTGTGGCTAAGAGATTTCAAAATGAGACAGGAGATCATTCCAGAGGTTGTGCTTATGCATGTCTCAAGATGATCTCATTGAATCCCACAGTAAACCATGCCTCAAGCAGGAGTGCTCTGAGGGCTCTAGAGAAATCTAGACACTATATGCAGGGCAGACAATCTCAGGAATTCAGCACCCAGCCAGTGGAGCTTACTTTGGAATATATGCTCCCCAATGTGACAGACTCATTTATAACTTCTCTACATATGGCTCTTCTGCCCCTTTTATTTGAACCTATAATCGGTACTATACTCAAAAAATATCTGTCCCAGAGACTTAAATCTTTGGTCTGTTCATATGCCGGTTAAGCCCTCACTCTCAGCAGAGTTGCAACACCTCCTCTCTAGTTCAAAAGGACAACATCTATCCCCAAAATCAGAGTACCTACAATAGCAAGCAAGACAGCTCCATCCATCTGCTCCATGGGATCAAAGGCCCCTCTCAATCAGAAACAGAGTGGGCATCACCATCCTAAAATCCTCAAGATTGAAGAATAAACAAACATAAAGTGGGAATGCAACTATGGACTAAAGTAGACTTATTATTATTCTAGCAGTTGGGAGATCTTGTAACACTGATATAAAACAGTGGTCACCAGAGGTTCTGAGGGGAGGGAGAGGGAAGAATAGGTGTAACATGGGGCATTTTGAGGACATTGGAATTGTTCTGAATGACATTACAATGACAGATACAAGTCAATATACATTTTGCCAAAATCTATAAAAATGTGTGGTACAAAGTTTAAACTGTAATGTAAACTATTGGCAATAGTCTGTAGCAATGCTTCAATATATGGTCATAAATTTAAACAAATATACCACACTAGTGAAAGATGCTGTTAATGGGGAAAATTGTGGGTGGAAGAAAGGGTATATGAATATCCCCCTACATTTTTGATGTATCGTTTGAATCTAAAGCTTCTTTAAAAATAAAATAAAAGAAAATAATGAGATAGTGAAAAACAAACAGAAAGTAAAATTTTAATCAAAGTTTATGATTTGTGGTTTCCACATTCCTTAAGATATTTTCTGAGTTTATTACTTTCTTAAGACAATGAAACAAAAGTAGCAATCAGTGTTTAGTTAATAATGTGTAGCAGCATTTTAATAAAAAACATTCTTCTTTATGGAAAGCGGAAAAATAAGGAGGCTGAAATGTGTCTTTCAAATTCTAAGATTGAGCTGGCAAGCTTTGTCAGTTGTAGGAAATCTCCCCTGACCTCTCGTGATCCGCTGTCACCACAAACATGGTGACAGCCCTACAATTGCACACCTAATGCTTAGACGAAACCTTGCAGTTTCTATGAAAGGAGCCAAGGGATCAAACCCAAACGCTCAAAGTGGCCAGAGTCATAAATTAGAGAATCTGGTAGTTCATAAGTGCACATAAATTAAGAAGAGAAAGGGCAACCCCGATTAAAGTAAGAAGACACTTTCTACTTAGGTCTAACTGAATTCTGCCATGAGGGAAAGACTGAAAATTTCCTTCCTTCCTCCCTCTTTCCCTTCCTTCTTTCTTTCTTGTTATTGTTGTTTTTATTGGTAACAGTTTCTATTTTAAAATATTAATGTACAGTCAAAAAATATTTCTTCTCATGCTCAGAGGATATTTATTAATGTTAATTGTTTTAATCCTTGACACCCTCTCAAACTCCTCTGGCTCCTAACAGTACTCTGGGAACCAGAAATATTTGTGTTTGGATTATCAAGTATATCCTGACCCCACTTGAAATTTTGAAGGGAATATTGTAGCTGTTTCCCTGATCAAGCTATCATTAAATATGGCTTAATTTTTAAAAACTAGCCTGTAGGCTAGAGGCCCAGGGTCTTTCAGTGTTAATGCAAGGAGGAGTGATAATAATAGCAGGATTGAAAACAACTAATAAGATCTTATAGTGAGTAGGGATTAAAGAGTATCTTTGCAAGGAGGTGGTCACTATTGAAATTTAGGACTGCTTGTCTCTGGAGATTTCAGTGCTTCAACTAAAATTTGTATTGGCCAAAATTAGTTTCTTTTATCCCAAACTAGTACAAAAGAATATATGACACTGTATTAACACCAAAATTTCCCCCCTTAAATGACTAGATCCTACGGCTTTCCTTGAGGGGTAAATGCCTCTGGCTATCTTGTGGGTATGGGGCAGGAAAGCAAGCTTAGATGACTAATCAGGAAACCTGGGTCTATGCCAGGCACCCTCATAAATTGTATCAGTGGACTACTGTAAAAGCATTTTCTGGGGTAAGTGCTGGAAACAAAATTTTCTGGGCTTTACTGAAAGGGTTCTCTGGGGATCGCTGGAAATGAGGACAAGGAAAACATTTTTATCAGGTAACTTCAGTGATTCTTTTAAATAATACATTTTGAGGACTCCTGGTTTGAGTGACAAAGTGTGCGTCCTTGAGCTGCTATTTCCTCCTCCCATTATGGGTACAAATAATGCTAACCCTCTTCAATCTCCTGGGAAACGGCAAGGATCAAATGGGATGATTAACCAGATAAACGTGCTTTGAAAAATGTACAGCATTCTGCAAATGGAGTGGATGGAGGGATGAAGAATGCAAGAACTTCAGTTGTAAAAATAAGAACTCTACTGGGTACCAGCTCTGTAAGAGTGGCCAGAGGGCTTATGGAAATGCTAGAGCATTTAGTAAGTCTCCCAATCGCTCCATCAGTCTCCTGCTCCATCTCATTCTTGAACTTTCCCAGTCCCAACCCTCTCTGAGAGGTTCTCTCTCTCTTCCTCCCAACCTCTGTCACTTTTTCAATCTCTTTTAACCTCACTCAATCTTGTTTTTTAGATGTCAATGAATTTCTCTCTCTCTCTTTCTCTCTCTCTCTCTCTCATTTGTTCTGACACTCCCCAACCTCTCCAATATACGCGTAAATAATACCACATGGCAAATAGAAAGAAAAATGTCTTTCGTTGGTGTGCACTCTGAGAAATACCTCTCACGGCAGAGAATTGACCTTTTACTTGTAAATCAGACATTTTCCAACAGCCCTGTCTGGAAATTCCCAAAGGAAGCAAACATGATGCAATAGAATTGAACATCTTGCTCCAGAATGGCATATCTAGGAATAACAGGATGAAAGTGAGGCAAGATAGCTTCAGACAAAATGCGCAGAATTTATTTGATATAGTAAAATAACAGAATAATAGGTCTGGAAGAAAACTTCATAATCATTTATTCAAATCACACTGATTTTATAGGTGAGAGAATTAAAGCCTCAAGAGGTACCAAAAATATGTGCTTGGGTCAGTCACACAGCAAGTATGTGGCTCATCGTTACTGAAACCAAAGGTTTTTAACGCAGACGACAGTGTACCTTCTACCATTGCTTTAGCACCAGCTTGTGACACCAGTCAGGAGCTCAATGAAAAAAATAATAACAACATTTTTATATTGCCAAATATATTCATTTTTTGTACAAAAGTATCCTTTCTATTATAGATCATTCTGGTAAATAGTAGGTATACTGTAAGGATTTTTGTCTTTACTTGACAAAGTAAAAAGCTATTAATTTTATGTCAACTGCCCAAAGGACATTTTGATTATTTACTGATCAATAAAATGTTTAATACTTGGGAACAACTGAATTATCTGGTGAATTATCAGGACTTGAAAAAGATTAATTATTCAACATACTGAACTAAAACTGCAGGGATGGACAGGTGAAATATGTAATCAATGTGTCTATACAATTGAATTGCCGTAATTTTACATTGTATTCTAGTGGGAGTGGCCTGATGTAAATGGGTCCAGATTAACCGCAGAATGATGCATAGAATTACTTTTCTTTCTTTGTGAGCAAGATACAGTAATGGTTCTCCATCTGCATTCAGATCATCACATCATTCTGGTGAGATTTGGGCAGTCAGTATAAACCAAAAGCAGGCATTTTCTGCTATTCATACAAAAATAAAAGGGTACATCAGCTTCATAAAGCAAATCAAATAAGTTCAGTCAACCAAGAGAGTATCCACAAAGATACTCACAGCTTTTCCACAACACAGGCCAAGGATAAAAATAGTGATTGCCCCACAAGCTACTGAAAACAAGTCCTTGAATGCCTTGAGTATTTTCAACTCTGCTGACTTTGAAGAAATGCAGCTTAGAAAATTAAAGCAAGGGACCACCTTAGGATCACCTATGTGTACAACCTTATGCTAGAGAGGCCCTGGGAAACAAAGATCAATAAGACAATGCCCTTGCTTCTAAGAGATTTATATTCAGTTTATATTATTTATGGACCCTGATACAGGTGTTCAAATGGTTGGCAATATTGTGATTTTTCTTTCATCTACTTTGTAAATCTACAGAGTTTTAAGCTTTAATTGATTTAAAATTTATGCCCAGCAAGTGAGGCCGTCAGAAAATGCAAAGGAAAGAAGAAAGAAAAATGTTTTTAAAAAATATTGATTCACATGATTTAATTATCTTAATCCCAGTAATTCTCTTACTATTAACAAATATGTAAATTAGCTAATTCTTCATATTTAAAAAGGTGAGTCTCCTTTTTAAAATTGGATTTGCAGGGAGGCAGAGCTAATTGGGGTAATGTCTCATTGGTGGATCTGAGCTGAAACATGTAGGAATGGCCCCTGCGCCCCAAGGAGAGTGTCCAAAAGCTTAGCATTTATGTCCTCACATTTGCTGATAGCCATAGGAGGGCAGTTTAACAGTTTACACCGTAAAAAAGGATTTATTTTCCCACCTCAGTTAAAAAATGCATTCTTAGGGGATGGGTTGAAAGGAATTGTAGGCATTTGCCTACCTATCCGTTGTTATGTTGGAGGAAGAAAATGTGTTTGACTCTAATATAAATGTTAGTGTAGCTAAAATGGGACTTAGGGAAAAGAAAGAAAGAAGGAAGAGGAAATAACTATTAGTAGATTACTCACTTAGTAGTCCCCACCTCTTAGGGATTTTGAGAGGCTCACAAAACGTAATATATATAAAGTACCTTGAATAATGTCAGGCATGTGGTAAATGCAATATAAGTTTGGCTGAGCTTTTGAAATGAGTCCTGTGGTTTATTGTCTCCTATGCCTTAAATTACTTTATTTCCAAGTTGATTTCATCTGAGATCAGCAAGAATTTAAATGATGACAATCAGAATGGACTTAGCTTACCATATTGGTATCACTATATTGGAAGTGAAGAGTTGTTTTGTTTTTCGTTTTGTACTAGAAGGTAGCAAGGTATAAAAAGAGGTTTTGAAGAGCAACAGGCTGTGGATTGAATTTAAGCCACACCATCCTAGTAACTTTGTATTACCTCCAAGCCTCTATTTTCTAATCAGTAAAATGGGAATGATATAGCTAGACTTGAAATATTGTGATGGAAGTAATGTGTGTAGTGTGTCTGCCACAAAAATGGTAGATGCTGCAACAATACTTCTTTGGATTAACTAAGAACAGATTAAATTGTGATCTCCATTCTCTGACCTTTGACACAAACAATACAGGTTGAAGCCAGAATATGACTGAATAAAGCAAATTAAAAATCAGCCCATATTTCAGATGAGCAGTACACCAAGTACAAAATCAACAATGACATATTTGACTATGAGCCTCACAGTATAATTCATTACTGACTCTAGGCAAACAGGTAAATAATTATTGCCTTAAAATAGGATGTGCTTAGATTATTGTTTAGTTTATTCAATAAAATTGTGATCAAAGTTGTTTGGCTCTTTTTGAAGTGAAGAGAAAGAAAGGGAGCAAACTTTATTTAGGATATCAGAGAAACTATAACTACTCTATATTTAGATATACAATATCATCCAAACCAAAATGTTCTTGTCAAGAAAAATAATAAACCTTCTTTTCTCCTCAAAAAGCAGAACCTGAGACAAGGGCTTCTATGCAGATAGTTTATATAGGGAAGTGATCTCAGGGAGCAGAGTAGAGGACCAAAACTGTGAATATGGAACAGAAATAGGAGAGAATTTACTATTGGCTCCTCTCCCTTCCGCTCAAGAGCTGTGTCATGGAGTACTAACATTCCTGCACTTCTAGCTCAGATGTATAACAGTGCCAGGTGGGTTTCTACAGGTGAAACACACCTTGGTAGCAAAATAGCACCAGACAGAAAACAAGATATATGCATTCAAGTGTAGCAATGTGCTGTCAGGTTACAAATGTGTGTAGCTCGTTGCCATACTAATGGCTGGAATAAACAGCTAATTAAGATGTGGGAGGGACACAGAGGTGTCCTATATTCATACAGTGGCTACTTCTATTTAGGGGACAAGTTATGATAATCTCTACTGATAAGTCATTTTACAAGATAAAAGACTTTTTTATGCAAATTTAGAGAACTATATTTCTTATGGTTTCCTAAATTTGGGAACCATATAGTAGTCTTTCTAGGTGTAATTAACATCACTGGTATTTGTTGTGCAGCAGTACAAAAAAAAAATCTTATTTCCTAACGAAGAGAATTTCTTCTAACACACAACAAGCATTATTATCTTGATCTGATAGAACTACAATGACCCACAGGAATTCCGTAGCAGGAAAGGAGAGACACAAAAATTGAATATCACTTAAAGTAAATTCCTGCTTTGACATTCAATGTTTAGAGATGTGCATCTCAACTTGTTCTCAAAGATGAAGTTGAAAAGTGATTACTAAGAAAAAAAGAAAATAAGTAACTTAGATTAGATAACTATGCATAAGTTGAAACATTCACCTTAAATTTGAAATGCAACTTTACCAATGAAAAGGAAAAGCTGGGCAATTATCCAGTATGTTAAAAAAAAAACAAACAACTTTCTAAACCCTCAAATGTCCAGCTTTTACATCAATTACAATTAGCAGGGTAAAATTTCTAAAGAATCTGTTGATAACAACAATATCCATATTATGAATCTCCTGAGATTAGGCAGACTAGAATGATCACTTCTACTTTTATATAGAGGCCATTAAAAAATGAGCTGTGAAGAAAGAATGCTAAAAAAAAAAAAAAACTGCTTTGGGGACTAAATACTTATCCCATGGGATTTGTCTCCAGATTGGTTCAGTCTTCCTATTATAGATCACCCATTTCAGGTAAGAGCTATTGATGCTAATTAAGCAGAAATACTAAGTGAAATGATCTGCTCTGATGCAATTCACATGCTACTTAAAATAACACAAGAATTCATGAGGTATGGCATTTATTTAACTTTCTTCCAGTGACTTTTTTTGTGAACTTTACTTAAAAAAAGCCATTTTGTATTTTTAAGAAGTTGGTTGAGAATAAAATACCCCTTTAGATATTATCAACTATAAGAAGATATTACATAAAGAATTTGATATAAAAAAGTAATAAAAAAGGAGAGTCAATTCTATTTAGATATTCTTCCTCCAAGTTGCTGTAATCAGAGCAGTATCTTCTTCCAGATTTGTTGGAAAGTACTGTCACCTAGTACTAGGTCATCCAGCAGTCCTTATCATGTTCTCTGCTGCTGAGGTTTGGAACTGGCTGACCTTTGGTAAGAAGCTCTCACCCTTATAGTTGGTGCTCATGTTCACGGCCTCCAGTCAAAATAATCCACTTATATCTATATTATGTTCTGTAATTCATACCCATCCATAATCCTTTTCTAAGGACAATGTAACAAACTTATAAGAAGAAATTAAAAATGAAAAAAAAAGTAAGGCAGCAACTATTTCTTTCATTTATTCATTCATTTGGCTATGTACTAATTATGTGTTTAGAATTGTTCCTGGGGAAACAAAAAAAGTAATAAATATGGCTCCTGCTTTCAAGATGCTTATGGCTGTTAAAGGATATAAGACATACGCCTAAATACCATGGTAGGATTGGAAAATAGGTACCACAATAGATTTAGGAATATGGGCATTCAGAAGAGAATTAAACTGCTTCTCTATGTTATTAACTTTATAATGGGCCATTCTAAGAACTTTTTGAATTCAGGACTAATGAACACTTACCCCGCACTGTTACCTCCAGGTCCAGGGTCTTTTAAACTACCTGCCAGATAATCTAAATTTCTCACTGGACATTTCTACTTGGATTTAACATCAGGATTTCAGTCTCAGCATGTCCAAAATGAAATATGTTACTTTTCTTCTTGAAATATCTCCTCTTCTTTATCCCTCCTTGGCCTCCAAGCCATTTACCTGCTTCTGGTATTCAAATAATCTTCTCTGTAATTCAATCACCTTCTTCCTCATTGCCAGTCAATAATATGTCAAATCTCACAGCTTCTATTTCCCTAAAACTCCTCCCAGGCCTATTTATTTTATTGGCAGAGTCTCAGACTTGCAATAACATTTAATCTGGTTTCTTTAAATTTTATCTCTTCCTACTCCAACAGACTAATATATACCCTGCAGACAGAATAATCTTCCCAATTTATAGCTTCAATCATATAATTCCCATACTTGAACACATTTAGAGTCTCTGAACTAATGAACAATATACTGGAGCCAGTATTTCTCATCTTGGCATTCAGTATCTCCTGAAGTTTTATTTCCAAACTTATTTCCCAATACTTACCCTTGCCCAACCTATGGCCTCCTTCCACTTCTAGATTAGAATACACTAATGTTTCAGTGCTTCTAGTCAAGAAATTTCATCCAACTGGAACCTCCTGATTTTCAAACTTCAAAACCCATCAGAAACCCTAATCCTCTGTGAAGACTTTTCTGATGTCCCCATACCCCAAACCAAACTAGTTGTGATTTTTCCATATTATGCTTTATTTCCTTAATGAGGCCTACTTTATAAGCAAATTCATATTTACTAGACTTGTCATTCCCTCTCTCCCACCTCAAGGGCAAAGGCTGAGTCTTAATGATCTCTATAAATTATAGAATTTAACAGAGTGACTGTAGGTGTTCAGTCAATTTATTTTTCATAAAAGTAAATGTTCAATCACTAACATGAATTTCTCCAAGCAATTAAATTCTTCTTCAAACACCAATAAGGTGGTGTTTTGTTCCTTAATGCAGATGTCTGAAGTATTTTAATTTTCCTAAATTAATGGAAAGTTCAAAAAGCAAGTGGCACTTGAGAAGTAAATACATATTGCATCTAGGTCCTCCATTTGTCTTGGAATCCTTCTTCATTTAACTTCACTCAGTCCTGACAGTTAAGAGCTTATAAATATAGACTTAAAAGCTAAAGGAAAACACTGTAGGGGTTGGTTAGTTTTAACTACAATTTAGAAAACTTTAGAAAAGAATGACGCTCCTTTTCAGGAACCTCCCATACGTATTTCAATAGAACTTTTTTCCAAATTTGAGATGATAAAATATTATACCGCCTACCAAGTAATAGAAAAGTCACTCACTGTCATGTAGAAAGATTCCTTTTATTTTCATAAAAAACACAAAGGACTATATTATATTTATTTAAACCTGAGACTGACAAAAATGTCAGAAAGAAAAGAAAAATCATCATTTTTTTCTGAAAGATCATTATTTAGAAATGAATTAGTATGCATAAAGGCATAGTTCTCCTTGACAACTTGTGAATTTAAGACAGATGAAATGCCTCTGTCCTCACCCCGAATAATCAACTCTGCTGATGAAATATGTTAGACATTCTAAGATTAGGGAACATGTTAAGCTCTGGAATCAATGTGTTTCCAGTAAGGGGGAGTTAGGGAAAGAAATTAATAAATCAGCTTAGGAAATGCTTCATTTCCTGTTCCTTGTCTGCGAAGGAAAACAAAACAGGCAGACTCAGGTGCAACAAAATCATACATGTGGATGGAAAAATCTCTTCCAATTCCTTCTGGGCACCACTCAGATGGTCAGTTTATGTTCCTGAGCTATAGTTTCCTTTCCTAGATAAATGGGGTAGTTTTTACAGATACTTGCTTTAAGTTAACATATAGGTTTGTTGAGATATATTCAAGAAAATAGGTATGTCACAGTGTCTCTCTTCAAATGGGAAGTTATCTTAAGTTGATTGATAGCTCATTAGAAAGAAGACATGGTTAACAATTTGAGACCTGTTACCAAAAAAGCATAATAAAAAAATCTACCAGGTCATCTCTGTGTTGTCCATCACCTCCATGTCTTCAATACGGCCAGGTTTTGCAGGCTGCTTCTATTGATCTTATTTCACTTTGCCTTCAGGACACATAATCCATTCAGAGTTTAACAATAGCAGGAAAGTGGTATATTCACTGTGGCCTGCAGACTTGGAACACGAGCAGCCCAACCCAGAGTTTCAGTTGGTATTGACCGGACGTGCGCTTGTGAGCTGTGTAACAGGGTTCCCGTAGCTCTTTCCCGTGCATGCCGTAGAGTCACTCTATAAGTGACTTGTGCATTGGTTTCTATCACTTCATAAATATTCTTTCTTTTAAAGAAATCAGATTCTTATGAATTCTTCTAAGTTAAAATTTCTGGCCTTGATACCTGCTGGAACTTAATCCAAAAAACTACAAGATGCATTGCAAGCCATTGTATGTGATTTTGAAGTGTTTGTGCATTTTTCTGAAATTTACTTAGATATTTTGTGGAATTACTGATGAATATCATTCAAGAAAGACCGTGCTCATTTCTCCCCACATCATTAGTGTAAATTTGAATTGTTTAGATGGCAAACTTTTGAGAAGAGCACAACCAAAATAAAATTAGAACTGAGGTATTTTCCAGAGCCCTCATGGTCAGAAGCAACCTTTCCCAACTGTGTTCTTTATGGTAATTTGCAGTTTGGTTTTAGCATTTATTAAATCTGTCTTGTATTAGAATTACATGCTACATCTCTCAAGAGTATGTTTACTACTGTGAGCAAGGATCAAGCCTTACTCATTTCTGTATTCTTTACACTGCCAAGAACATGATAGGAACCTACTAATATTGAATTGCTTATTGTGGAATCACTCAGGAAGGATTAAAAGACAAATATGTAATCATTTCTTGTAACTGATTATTGATATACTCAGCATTTATGTATATATACGTATATAAGCTTTACTTGAATTTCTTAACCTGCAGTCACTGGATGGGGTTTCTATGTCTACAAACTCCCTGAAAATGTTATGCAAAAGGTTTTATATATGTGTGTGGATATGTGCATATTTCTGGAACGAAAGTCCGTAAATTTTAATCAAATAGATCCTCCTTTTACATACCCTCAAAATATTAAGATTCACTTTCCTAGGCAGCTTTAACCAACATCTCAATCTCTAAGAGCTCAAAGATAGCTGGGACAAATGTAGGCTACTATCTGCAATGCAATACTTCTGATTACAGCCTTTCATCCTTAGATGATAATCAATCTCTTTATTTCTAGACTTATGTCTGAAAATGCATGTTAAGAAACTGTACATGTATTAACCAGCATTCTTTCCCCAAATTTCTATTCTCTAAAAAAGTCATTGTGTGTTCCCAGTTCCTTTATGATGTCATCAAACACACTTGGAGGCTGCTGTACCTGCAAACATTTCCCTTCAGCGAAAACAAACATTTTCTCTGTGGAACCTTCTCCAAGCAGTTCTAGCCAGCACCCACACACTTAATTTAGCAAATGAACGGCTGCATCTAAGTATCAGGAGATACTTTACTTTGAAGATAATCTGAGGCTAAGAGTCCTCTACTAGTGATTTCTAATGCACACAGTCAGAGGAATAAGAGAAAATGGTACCTGGGTTGTTTTCACTGCAGCAAAGACTGGACAGAAGGAGAAAAAGAATGGTCACTTGAAGCACTTTCATGGTGTCTGTGGATCCGTCCCAGTGGCTTCTTTCTCCAGAGTCAGGCAAGGGCAACTCACTCACAGCCAGGCAGGGACTTATTAGCAAATGGAAAAGGTGAGCTGAATGTGAACAGCCACTGCCCATTACTACTTATTTTGGGGGCTCTGATAAGGAACGGGAGGAAATACACATGCTCCCTTTGGGAGTTCAGCAGAGAGGAGATTTATTGTTTCAGTCCCTTACAGGAACTCTTTTGTTTTTTTTCTCTCTTCCTTTGGCAGCCACTTGTGTTTTTGTTACTACATTATTTTGTTCTTCTTCAACAAAAAGGTCAGGACGGGTTTTGAACAGAAGCAGCTCTTTCTTGAGAATGGGTCATACAGCTTTCTAACTTTTGTTTTGAAAGTGTGTTCTAGAGTGGTTATAAAGGGGACTCACTAAACAAATATTCAATTTGAAGAAAGAGGCCGAACAGCCCTAGGGTTAAATTTTAGAGCAAAATTCACAAGGAATCAAATTTGCTTTTCTTCTTCCAACTTGGGATTGATGACTGTTTTAGGGTTATAGCTTTCCCATATGCCGAATTAGCAAAGACCACCTCCTGGACATAAAAGCTAAACCTGATTAAAGAGAACATGTTTTTCTCTTGGGTATGCAAAGAGACTTCTTAAGGAAGTGCAGGGAGGTTTTTCATGATATTTCAAATAGAGTTAAACAGACGTGAGTGTCCACCAATCACTTCTGGAATTTTCTTGTGGATTTGAAGAAGAATAAGGAAAAAATTAGTTACAATACCTTCTGGGTGCTCTTCTCCAGAGAATAGGATTTAGTTTGTTACCTGGTATGGAATGCTGGCATGATAAATAGGTGAAGTTGAGACACATCAATTCGTGAGGGCCAGAATGCCAACCAGGCAGGGTAATCTAAATATCAGGGTTCTCTTTGATGTCAGTGGCAATTGATTAAAACATGGTCATAACACAGCCACAGTCTTAGACATAGACCCTGCATGCCAAATAACTTTAGACTTTTCCTCAGCTAGAGGCTGCATGTCTAATCTCAGCCAATCACACTTTTGTGTCCTATTAGGCAAGAGGTCTGCTAGACAAAAGAGCATGGCTGGCTTAGAGTAGATTTATCTGTTCCACCAAGAAATCTATTTAAAAACTGTGTTTTCTACCTGCTTATAAGGAAGGCACACATTTCATTACTTTTCCATGCTAGGAGAGAGGCAATACAAGAGTAGTTATAGCAAGAGAGATTGAAAACACCTAAAAGTAATAGGTTGTTTTTATCCTAAATTTTATTAAGTCTCAGAAGATGCTCCAAGTTTCTATTTTGAGTATAGACAAGACAATTTTATTCTCTTTTCTAATTGGTTTTCTAAAACAAACCGCCTTGGGGTTGTTACTCTATTTGGCACATCCTGGTGAGTATAAAGATAGCAATGTATGTGAATAGATGTCACATGCACTTTCCTGAAATAAATTGGGGTGTGGTTGTGTGAAATTGCAGTCAAGCACTCACATTGCCTCACTTCCTGTTCCTTGCTGTACTTTAACTCTGGAGTTGTCAGAACACATGTCCAGCACTGTGCTGGTCATGCCCATTTCTATAGAGCTGCAATGGCATTTTGATTCCTCAGCCCTGCCTTTTGTGCCTTTCCATGGAGCAGACCAGATACCTATTCCAAAAATTCTTGATGATAGAATATTATTTCTATTTAAAAGTCTGATGACCTGCACAAGAAAAAAATCTTAAAATGCAATAAAAATGACTAAGCATGATAATTGGAAAAATAGGAGTAATAACACAGGGGCAGTTTTGCCTTACTTGAACAAAAGGTGTTTTCTAAGATAAAATAAATTAAAACAGTGGTGATAGATAGAAGAGACAGACAGATCAATGTCATAGAGTAGAAACTACAGACACAGGTATATTTATACCCAGATAGATAGATAGATAGATAGATAATGGACATAGACAGATGTAGACATATATTTATAGATGTGTGTGTGTGTAGAGAGAGGTATATGATATAGATATAGGTGAATTAAATATATAGTAAATGTAATGAGTAGAGTTTGTTCTTTAATAAATTATCTTTGACAAGTTTTTAACAAACTAATAAATTAACGTTAAATCTCTATTTCACTTCCAATATCAAAATAATGAATTATGTTAAAGATTTAAATGTAATGCTGGGAGACAATGTGGGTGACTCTTTCATCGATTTGGTATAGAGGGGACATTTTATGCATAGCACCAAAGGCAGAGAATATAAAAGAAAAAAAAAATTGATACCTTTGCTACCATAAAAATTAAAAGATTTTGGCCCAATACACTATAAGATCAAAAGGCAAATAAGAAACTTGTAAAAAATATTCATCATATATGATAAAGATGTAATAGACTTAATAGGTAATGACCTCTTGCTAATCAACAATAAAATGACTCTGCAATTGAAAAATAAGCAAAACAAACAAAAAAACCACAAAGGAAGAATTAGAAGTCCAGCAAAATGCCAAAAATCTATTAATCTCACTGGAAATCAAAGAAATGCTTTAAAAAATAACTAAGTGTATTTTCTTTCAATGCCCAATATTGATGAAGTTTCAAGAAACATTACTCTCTTATTCTTGGGATTTGACCTTTCTGGGTGTGATTTGGAAATTTATAATAAAACTCTAAAAGAACCATCATCTTTGGACCTGAAATTATATATTTAAGAACTTATTCTAAGAGTTGAAGATGCTTATTGAAGTAAAAAAAAAATTCAATAACTAATTACCAGGAAATAAGATGCAATATTATTTTGCCATAAAATAATCTTAGAGAAATTTATAGCTGTGGAAATACATTAATGATATTTTGTTACATATATACATATATGCATTTATACATAAACAAGCATATGTTGGATATGTGTAAATATATTTATGTATAGCGAGACATAGAGTTTCATAGCAAATCTACAGGAAATATTAAAATAGAAAATATTAACATTCCTTATCTCCTGGGGATGAATTTTGATGGTTTTAATCTTATTTTTCTTTGTTTTTCTTAAAAAGGAATGTCCAGAGCAAATGTATATTATTTCTATCTTATAAAAAGAAATTTCTATTTAGACCTCTAATTTTTAATTTAATAATTTGTGGAAATATTTATATAAGTAATATTAAACATTTTGCATTGTAACCTGCTTGAATGTTTTAATTATTGGGAGTTGTATATTTTAAGAGCACTTTAATAAAAGAAACTGTGAAGAGAATTGTACCACTCTAATTTGAGAGATGGAAAATGTTTTTTATTTGTTTTGTTTTTTTTCCACCATTCATCTTCTGAATTATTTTTCTAAAAGAAAGATTAGCTGTTGTAAGGTCATGCAAGAGCAATCTCAGAATTCTTTCTAAAGCACATATTGAAATTTATTATTGATATCATTGTATTATTGTATCATTGGAGGCATTGTATATTGAAGACTCCAACACTGACAACTTATATTAACGTGTTAATATAATGAGAAGAGTTAGTCAGGTGGCACCATCATTAAACCTAAAAAGGAAACTCCTTTTCCATACTTACTCTCTGCTAGCTTGTCGCTGTGGATAAAATCATCTGAGGTGGTAGGAATGCCAGTAAGTAATCTCATGAACTGGTAAAGTGTATGAGTTCTGGATTAAAACCCTGACTCCCTCCCTTAATTTCTGTATAACTTGACAGAGATACTTGGTCTCCCTATGCCTTGGTTTCCCCACAGAAAAATGGGGATACTCACAATGCCAACTTCCTAATGTTTTGAAGATTAAATGAGATTCCAGAGTCTTCTAAAAGTGCACATTAAAACAACTGAATAACTAAACTAACCTTAAACTTCCAGAATCTTTGGACTAAAAGAAGGTATTTTAGTTCAGTTGGGTTTTATGTTTTCAGGTTGTTAGGATTTTAAATAAGCCATCTAATTTCCAAGTTATTAACTAATTTCCTAAGAAATCTTCAGATCACTAGAGTACCAAAATATCCTTGAGAACAAATTATACATAGTCCTAATCCTTATTATCAGGAATTTATTGCACATTCCACTTTAATGTACTTTAAATATTGAGTACTTTCTCCAGTGGAAATCGAATGTAACAATTTATGTTTGTTACTTGCTTACTTGAAATGGGAATTGGGGGATTTCCTGAAGATAATGGGAACAGGGCTGAAGAGAAACAAATATTCACAGCCCATGATACTACAGCTATGAAGCCCCTCTGCTAGACTCAAGATAGATAATGAGCATCAGCAGTGGAAGAGCCCAGCCATTTGGCCAAACTTATGCCAGTGAAGTAAATATCTTCTTCATGTGCCATATTTCTATAAATCAACTCCCAGCCACCTTTGGCTCAGATGAAAAGAAGGCATGGCAAGCTGATTCTTGAAACACCCAAAGAGTCTATCTCATATTCCCCAATCATCCATCACAATTTTATCTCTCAACATAGAAAAGTGGTCCTCTCATCATGCAACCACCTATAATTTTGCATAGATCTCTTGATTCATAGGGACAGGGATAAAGGAAAATAAGAAAAGCACAATACCTCAGACAAAGAGTTACTTTATTCCAGATTCTTACCTAACACAGGAATCCCTCTGGCAGATGGCAAGTGAGCTTCCACATTAATACTTAAAAGGATTGGAGCTCTTTTCTTGGTGAACCAGCCCATTCTCCTGTTAGGTAATGCCCTTGTTAAAAAGTTCAATCACCAATCCTTCCTCCACACTTACCTTATGAAGCCTGGGAAACTCCTTGTCATAAATTGATTCTTTGTGTACAAAACTGAGCTACAGAGAATTTTTTCCATTAATCATGTAGATCATTTCGTTAATAAAGAAAATGAGATTTTTCCAAAGACTTAAGAATTCCTACTCTATGTATTCATAAAAAATTTAAGTTGTATTTAATGAAGCACAAATATGATTACTTCCTTGGAATTCTGGAATACTTAAATGAGTTCAGAAATAAACAGGCAAGTATAAAGTTCTTCAAAAAGTTTACTCTGCTTTCTATTAGCTCAGCTGTTGATAATTCATGTCTACATTTTCTGCTTAGGTTTGCATTATAGCAATAGCATCTTAGGGAAATACTATTTTCTTACATCAAATGGCACCTATTAAAAACTATTGAGTGTCTAGCATCTGCCAGGCATTTTTATTGGTATGTTCAGACAAAAGTGTGACATTTAAGGGAATGGCATTCAATCTCCTTTACTTTCACTGTAGAACTGTCTAGCCCACTTTACTAATTTGTCTATTCTGATTTTATTCCTTTTTTCCTCCCAGCTTATTTCTTGTTCTCAGTTTCAAAATCCCCTTTTGCATTGTCCATCTCTGTGGCCACTGCATAATATTCTAAGGAATCTTTCATAGGACCAATTCTAAACCAATTTAAAAGCATGATGAAGTGATTTATTTGTTGTTTTTTACCCTTCCAAACTTCCAGAGCAATGGAAGTTGAAGTTATTTCTCTAAAAAATGTGTTGTCTTTTTTTCTCTTTTATCAAAATAAAGAAAACCAACTGCAGGCACGGCTTTTGGTATTCATAGGAACATGAACTTAAAGTTGGAAAAGGAGTGTCTGTTCTGGCTCTTTCATTTTAATAACTCCCTCCCCACACATAACTCAGTGAAATTTATCCACCTAATGACTCCTGGGCTATGCCCAAGAAATTCAGTAAACTGCTCCTTCTTCTTTGCTGATATTTTATACACAATTTTCTTTGGTCACTCTGTGCTAGGATTCTGACTCTTTGCCTACTCTATGGCTTTCAGAATGGCCTTACCTACTCGTATTTAAATTTGGTTTTGCCCTTGGGTGCGGTATTTCAGATCAACGCCTCTAACCTGTAGAGATATTTCCCAAATGAGGAGGTTCTGTGCCCCAACTTTGATTCTTGTGAAAAATTGTCTGAGAGCTGTAGCCCAGATTTTCACTGCTCATTGAATAGCCATGTTCTCTCCTTTGTATGCCAGCTCCTTTGCATTAAATGGGTCCATGTGACTTTTGTCACTATCGGAATAAAGCATAGAAGAGTGAGTATGTGTTCTTCCTGTTTTCTATTCCCCTTCCATGGTGACATTTGACATCATGCATTCCAGAAGGTGCAGAGGTGCAGTCTGGGTCCCTGAGTGACTGGGTGGAGCAGAGTCCTCCATCCCCAACTCCATGGAACTGCTCTGACTTTGTATGAGCAACACATTTGTCATAATAAGCCGCTGAGATTTCAAGTTTAATTTGTTACTGAAGCATATTGTAGCCTGTCCTGGCCAATATAGGATCTTATTACATTTTCTTGAAAATCTTAACTTGATGGAGTTAAGACTGAAAAGATCACACTTTTCAGACATCTTCAGACTCCCACACAACACAGTAAAATTCTCAAGGTTAGAACTTCTGTCCTGGTCATCTATGCCATAGTTTAGAACAGTGTCTGATGCAAAATAATTAAATGCTTATATCAATTATATTGACCTTTCAGCTCTGACCCAAAACTTTTGGTCTTATATTAGTTCTTACTTTCTCCCTCCATTCACCTGTTAAAATTTGCTTTCAGAAATAAAAAACAATTGTAGCTTCATTGACCCAACTGAAGGCTCATTGATCTCTCAGTGGTTCTTAACTTCTGATTTATACTTGGGCTGTGGCTTTCTGGTGACCCACAGATTCAGATTATGCCAGTTCAGTCCGGATTCCTGGCCTGGTCTGGCCACTCAGGAACTTAGATTCTAGCCCCCTCAGGGAGAAGGTGTGGGTTTCCAGCCAGAGTCTTAGAGATCATGTAGAAGTCCTTATTTTATTGAGAGGAGTTAGCATATTATGAGAACATGGGCTTTGAGGGCAAACAGTTCTGGCTCTGCCACTTTCTCTACGTGAACGAAGGCAAGTCAATGAAACTTTCTAATCCTCAGTTTCTCTTCTTTAAAATGGAGGAAAAATTTTTCTCATGAGGCTTCTGGAATAATACATGAGATTTATTTATATAAATTGCCTGAAGCAGTTGTAACACCTCACATTCCAGCCCTGATATATGACACTAGAATAGAAATAAATTTTTCTCTGAGCCTTAGTTTACTCATCTACAAATTGGTAACAATAGTTATTAGTACTAAAACTATCAAATTCATAGTGTTGTTTCAAAAATTGAAGGAGACGATATGGATGAAAGAATTTTAAGTCAATTAGCTTCTATATAAAAATAATATACTTTTTTAAGTTTTCTGAAAGTTAAGTAAATGCTTCAATAAGTCATACAAATAGTTTCAAGAAGAAGGTGTTAATAATTAAGAGCATGATATTATCAAATGCTTTGCCTTGCCAGAATGAAAACAATTTTAGCAGAATGCAAATGATTTTTCCACCAAGCTTTTCAAAATAAATCATTTCCATTTCATCATCAAATAGAATTGTTTGTAAATGTTTTCAACTTCATTAAACTAGCACCGGCTTAGTATTTTCCCACCTTATTTAACTAAACATAAAAAGATCTTGGATGAACAACAAAGTTGGGACCCAAGCCGACCCATCCTTCCAGATCCAGCCTTTGGTCAAAGGAAATGACATAGTAACAGCTTTCACATGCAGGCATCTCAGCACATTTCCAACCATAGAATCCAAATTTCCTATCTTATAAGGTTTTGGAGTCTGATATCCTGGACTGGCTCAAGGCTAGAGCACTGGCAGTTTTACCTGTGTTTTTTGGGAGGTTCTGAGCATCAGAATCATCCTAATGCAGTTTTGCAGAAACGTAAATGTTTAGGATTCACTCATAGAAATTTCTATTGGGAAGGTCCAGGTGCAGGAAAAATATAACACATGGGGATCAAAAATGTGCTGGTGATTCCAATGGCATCCTCAGGGAATAATTACCAATTTAGGTCATTATGGTAAAGATTTTTAAAAATGTGTGTTTGCTAATATTTTAAAGGAAACAGCTGCATTACCTGGTCCTTTAAGAGTCTATAAGTGTTCTTAAGTGACTCTCACTAAGCCTTCTCAACATCAGTATAACAAAAACTTTAAAAAGCAGAAACAATATTTCCAAAAGTCACTTTTACAGACTTTTCACTGACATAAAGTAAAATATTAATTCCATTTGATGTCAAGCTCATAACTAATTAAACCTGGATTGCTCTCTGTAAGTGGCTATGAGTCCAGTCTTTGGAAAGGCATAATTAGTTTTTATGATTTTGAACTTATATCCCAAATATTACAAACTGCCTTGAAAATTTTTTCATGAATCTCCTTATGAATCTCATTTTATTTGCATCCTGATTTGTAGAACAAGAATAAAGTACCTAAACTGTTGAAATAATGGTTTTTTTCCAAGTGGTTTTAGATTATTCTCCATTCAATTTGGCAGAGATGTTTTTGAGAACACTCAAACTCAAGACATGGGAACAAGGTATAATTCCATTAGAACAACATTCTGTCTAATCAATTTAATTATGTCATGTTTTATTTTATGCTGTCCAAACAATCTTCTAATTATAAGTTTACACAAGAAAAATTCTCCTCTTAGAAAAAAACAAAGGCATTTTGACCCAGAAGGCAAATGCAATAGATTGAATTATTATTCCAGCAAAGGCATGTTCTTTATCTTAATCTGTGTTTCTTTGGGTGTGACCCAGTTGTAAATAGAACCCTTTTGGACTCATTTATTTATTTATTTATTTATTTATTATTATTTTAAAACAATTTATTGACGTATATCATTCATACATGAACATACATAAACTATAAGTGTTCAGTAAACATTGCGAACTTACAAAACAAACATGCATAACTTCATACAGGGCTCCGACACATCACCCCACCACAAATACTTTGCAATGTTGTGAAACATTTGTTAACAAATTATGAAAGAGCATTGTCAAAGTATTACTACTAACTATAGTCTGTATCTTACTCCCCTACACATTTTTTTTAAGGATTTATTTACTTATTTATTTATTTATTTACTTACTTACTTACTTACTTTTATCCATTTTTACCTCCTGGCCCTTGTTTTTGCTGTTTTTGTGTCCATTCGTTGGGCAACTCTCTGTGTCTATTTCCTGCCCTCTCTTCTCCTCCTTCTCCTCCTGTCTTCACTGGGATTTGATCCTCGGAACCACTGATGTAGGAGCGAGGCATCCCACCGCCCGTGCCACCTCAGTTCCTGGTTTTTCAGTACGTCTAGTCTTGGCTCTCCCCTGCGTCACCCTCCTGTTATGTCATCATCTTGCTGTGTGGCTCGCAGGGCCTGACAGAGCACCCATGCATGGGGCCTGGTGGCTCACCCGAGTGTGAGGCCTGGGGGTCTCACCCATTCACGGGGCCTGGTGGCACACCCCACATGGGGCTTGGCAGCTCACCCATTCACGGGACCTGGAGGCACACCCACACGCGGAACCTGGGGGGCTCACCCACTTGCAGGGCCTGATGGCACACCCATGCACGGGACCTGGTGGCCCACGAGCCTTCTATATTTTTCTTTTTTTAAATATTTTTACTGAGAGGTCCCAGAAATCGAACCCAGGTCCCTCTACATGGGAGATGGATGCCCAACCATTAGAGCCACATCCATCCCCCTGCTTTATCTCTTAAGGTTGACCAAAGATATCTAGAGTTACAGTCTTTTCCCATACAGGGTAGTCATATAATAAATCAGGTTTAGTTTATCACAGGCATTCTAAAAATCCAGACCTAGGGAGGAAAATTAGGTCTAGGGACACATGCATGGTTTCTAATATAGCGGATGTTTAACGTCCCCTGATTATCACAAAATCCAGACAGCGAGAATATTCACATTGAACTCATTTATGATTAGGATCATCCAAGAGCCTATTTAGGTGTGGCCCTACTGAATCTGGATGGGTCTTAATCTATATTACTGGAGGTCTTTTAAAGAGACTTCAGAGAAATTCACAGAAGGAGGTCAATGACATCACCACGTGATGGGAGGCAGAAGTGCAAGCCAATGAACCAAAGGATCAACAACCTTGATTTTGGACTTCTAGCCTACAAAACCAAGAACCAATAAAATCTGTGTTGTTTAAGACAACTATTGTGTGGTATTTCTCACAGCAGTATGGCAAACTAAGACACAATAATCATGCTCTATTTTTAAAATAAATTAGCATTTGTGTAGCTATACAGCCAGTCTCTTCTAAGTATGACTAATTTGGTCCATATGACAAATTTGAGTTTCTGAAACCATGAAACTGAAATCCAGACCCTGATCAATCATGACCCAACCAAGTTATGACCTTATGAAAGCACCACCTGAGGGTCATGTATAGCTCTAGTTTTATTGTTGTTGCTCCTTTCACATGGCTTACCTGAATTTCATTTTCCACCACATTATATATAATACATTGATTTCTTTTCTTCATTTTAATATGAAAAAGTTCATATTTTTCAGGTGTGTTGCTTTTCTATTTTGATAAACTTTGATGGTTTTCTAATGATGGATATTTGTTTTAGTTTATTTTGTTTCTTTTTGTATAATTCCAGTAAAACTCTGATTTGTTAAATCATTTATTTCTAGAGAAGGATGTCTTTTGCTTGATGTTCTTGTTAGCATTTAAAAATACCTTTGGTGGAAGCTTGGTGCATGTTGAGGAAGGCCAAATACAGGAAAAACGTCCTCACTATACCCACAGTCCTTTGGCATGTATTCAACATTTCTTGTATTACAACCAGGTCCTTTATCCAGAAAATTGTCTTTGTAGCCTCCTCCTTCTACACTTCAAGAAAGAGAAGATTCTAAAAACTCCATAATTGATACTGGTCTTGAATTAAGTAGTTCCAAATTATCAAGAACTGATCTGATTTTTTATAACTTGCATCAAATTTGTACAGTGGGCTAAACACAATTGATCTTAGTGGCTACTTTCTCTCTTGGATGTTCATATTGGTTTCTTTCTTTTGAGTGTGATTTTTGTAGAAAAATGTTTAGTAAATTGAGAGACAAACTCAAGGACAAGAAGTCAGGAAAGGATGAAAAATATAAGGGAGTGATTCGGAAAGATGTCTGACAATCACTGACAAATGCCTAAATGTTAACTTCTAAAAAATTGAGTATTTAATAATTTTAAATTATATTGTAACACGAAAAAGAAAACAGAGCAACAAATAAAAACCAGAAAGAACTTTCAGACATGGAGAGATGAGAAGGAGAAAATACTCAATGCTAGTCAATTCTGACTAGCTTTGTCTCTAACATAAACTGATACTAACCTGAGTAATAGCTATCAGAAGAACCCTGGTTTGTCAAGTGTACTTTTGAAGTACTATAGCATGGTGCTTCTCTAAGTGAAGTGGTGGACCACAGGCATAAAAATTGCTAGGAGTGTTAGGTTTCCAGTCTAGACTAGATAGTGAAAATCTCTAAGGGTAATACAAATTTGCATTATTAAGAGACTTATCTAGATAATCCTCATGCACATTAAAATTTGGAAAGTACAGCTATTATAATTATTAAACTGTTGCATGCACACTAAAACTTGGAAAGTACAGCTATAATAATTTTTAAACTGTTGTTTTCTTGTTTTCCAAGGGTTTACTGAGTATGAATGTGAAGCCAGGCATCTCTCAATCAGTAACTAAGAGAATCAAGCTCTCTGCACTTGATGAGAATCAGAGTGATTTTCTTGAAGCTTGTCAATCTTCTCTAAGGCAGACAGAGAAGAAACACAAACACAAGTAGGTGTTGTCCTAGGAGATGTGAGAAGAAATTATAGCCTAGTCACAATTGTTTTCAATTTGCTCAGACATGTTCTTACAATGTCATTTCACGCACAGAAAACAATCTAACCCCCAAAAATGAATAGTAGAGCCCGTCCCTTTGGTTGATTTTCTTCATTATGAAGTACTACTATACCAAATATAATTCTCTTTCCTCTTGACTTTCCAGGAGACAAAAGTGCTAGAAGACAAAATATGAGACTCAGAACAAATGGTTCCTTAAGAGCCTCTGCCAAGCCTCTAATCTGCTCTGGCCAGACTTTCTCTCTACTTCTATGGCTGTTATACTTTGCTAAAAGCTGCTGGGAACAATATACCAGAAGCAGGTTGGCTTTTAAAATGAGAATTTATTAGGTTAAAAGCTTACAGTTCTAAGCCTGAGAAAAACATCCAAATGAAGGCATCGGGCAAAGCTATCTCCCAAATGTTGGCTGTTGGTGATCTTAGACTCCTGTCATGTGGCAAGGCATAATGGTGACTTTGTTGGTCTCTGTCTTCTCCTCCAGGCCGTGTTGTTTTCAGCCCCTTGCTGTTATGGCTTTCTCATTGTTTACTGGGTTCCTCTCTGGCTTTTTAACTATGTATGCAACTTTTTATCCTTCCATTTATAAAGTACTCCTGTAAGAGGATTAAGACCCATCCTAGGCTAAGCCTTACTGGAGCAATCTAATCAAATGGCCCTTAACTGACCTAATCTAATCTGATCAAAGGTTTACAATAGGTTCAATTTAAGAACATAATTTTCCTGGGGTCTACAAGAGATTCAAACCAGCACATTCCACCTTCTGGATCCCAAAATACATGTTCTTTCGATATGCAAATACATTCATTCCATCACAATATTTCAAAAGCCTTAATCATTTTGGTAACAAGCCTCCTGAGCATAAAATCTCATCAAAATTGATTACAGGCATGCAGTCTGTCTTGGGGCAAAATTCCCCTCCCGCTGAAGACCTGTGAAACTTAAAAAACAAGTTATCTGCTTCCAAAATACAAAAGAGCAACAGTCACAGAATAAGGGTTCCCACTGCCATATGGAGAAATTAGAAGGAAAACAGGGGTTATGGGTTCCAAACAATGCCAAAACCCTACAAGGCACAGTCTGCTAGATCTCAAAATCTGAGAGTCATCTATAGAACAATGCCTTCTTCTCGAGGTCTCATGAGGTAGGAGCCACACGTTTTTCAAGGGCTTACTTGGGGGCCATGTTCTCAGTTCCATGCTCAACAAGCATCTAGGTAACCAATGAACCCAAGGTCTCACTCTTCAACAACACTGGGTGATGGCCACACTCTCCCAAATCTCTGGCACACAGACTCAACCCCCATAGCACAGTAGTGTGGTGGCCAAACGCTCCCCAGTCTACAGGGAATGTGCTCCATCCTCTCTGAAGCCTAAGGTAGCCTCACTCTTCCAGAACAACAGGACAGAAAGCCCACTCTTTCCAAGCTTTGGGGCAAACTCACCCTTTTCTAACACATGGGTGGGATCCTTCACTTGGCCAGAGAAGATGTATTAAGTCTAGCCCTCAGCTTCCATGGTTCTGCCCTTGAAGACATTTTTCCTTTAATATCTTCCTTTTCTGACCCTTTTAGTCCAGGCTGGAAGTAGTTTTGTTCATACAGATCTCAAAAAATGCTTGTTGGTTTCACATGCAGCTCATAGGGACCATAACCATCAGACAATAGGACAATCCACAAATCCTTTCTGGATAACTGCATTTCCAATCCTGACTTAGACTATAACGGCAGGCTGGTTTCAAATTCAGTTAAGTTCTCATATGGGGTATTATTTTCTGGGGACTTACTTTCTGGAAGCTCAGAAGTTTCCAAACCATCAATTTCTGGTTCTTTGTGCCCAGGAGTGCAGTTCTTAGCTTATCTCTTTCCTCTTACATTTTACTGTAAGCGGCAATGAAAAACCAGGTTTCACTTTCTACATTTACTTTGGAAATCTTCTCAGTTCAATATCCAAGCTCATCACTTTCAAATTCTGCCTTCCATATAACATCAGGAGTCAATTTTGCCAAGTTCTCTGTCACTTTAAAGCAAGGATCTCCTTCCTTCCAGTTTGCGGTGACACAGGCATCATTTCTGTCTCAGGCCTTATCAGAAATATCTTTAGCATCCATATTTTTTTACCATCAGCCTCTTCAAAACATTCTAGGCCTTTGCTCTCAAGCATCTCATCTTTCTTGTGTTCTCCCTTCCTCTCCTGCCAGATTTCCATGGAAATAAATACTATGGTGATATGGCTAAGGGGAAATTGAGTTGGGGAATTTAGGTTGTATAAATTAGATTGTTTTCATTCACTTTCATATTCTTAAGTTATGCCTGGCTATTCTGGTGTTTTAAAGCCTTGCAGGAATATCTTTACTTTTCCCTACACTGATTGGTCTTGAGCAGGCAAGAACCATTATCTGATTATGGTATGAATGAGTTTTATGACTCCTGGTACTGGCACATATGGAGTAGGATGCTAGATTGTAGATAATTCTTTTAATGATTAGATGTATCAAGTAATTAACTAAGCATGTGGTTCCCTTTGTTCTGTTAGGAAAATATTAATGTTTTATGATCAATATTTATATGTATATAAATATAATACATTTTTTTCTTTTTTGATTGTAATCATTAGACATAAAATTTATCAGATTGCTTGTGTGTCTCAGTCACTATTACAGAAAGCAAACATATATGTGAGTGAAGTCATATGTTTACACATCCCAGCTGTCAGTGACCTAAAACAAATTTTGCTCAGCCTTGCAAAGAGAAAACCTGATTATCTTTCTCTTCTTCCTGTAGAAAATGGCTTTACAAAATCTTTTCCATATGAATAAGTGATTAAAGATTATGAAATAAAAATCCATAGAAAATGAGTGTGGTAGAATTGTGTTTTTGTGATATTTGTACTATTTGATGCCTTATAAAAGATGTAATTTACTATGCTTTTTATTATACTATAAATACTTACTTTTATACCTAATATTTTCCTTTAAAATGACCACCACAAATTTTATATGATTTAGACTGAACAAAATCTTGTTCCTAGCTTTACCATAGTTGCTAAATGAGAGTATAAAAATGTCTAAAATAGTCAAGTAAGAATCAATTTGGTTATGAAAAAAAGTCTCCAAACCTGTAAAGGCTAGCCTACAACTATATCAAGACTCTATCTCTTGATTTATCTCTCATTTTCTCTTATACACACATACACACACACACACCATCTAGACTTTTCATATCTTAAGGAACAGAACAGACTGCCTTCACATTCAGCATTACAATTTGCAGAGATGATCAGTCACTCTCAGTGAGAGAGAATTCTACAGAGGATTTTGTTTCTTGTCTTTACAAAAGGCCACATAATACTTCCCATCTAGTAATAGACTCCAAATCGACTTGGAAAGTTCACTCTTCTCAAGCGTCTATGTGTTTAAATGATGCTTATCTCCTCTGTTTCTGAGAAAAATCTTTAAATTCCTCTTATATTCCTGAGAAGCTGCCCTTGAATATTTATTCTACAGATGCCAACCAAAGATACAACTTAAAACCATGAAAAAGAAAGGTTCAGTTCTCTCTGGAAAATCTACAGAAAAGAGACTCCTTGAACAGATGAATAACTCATATAATTAAAACTATAAAACTAATGACTGGATTCTTTTTTCTATATACAGTTTCTAAAATAACAGAAAATCATTCAGGTGGATAAGTTCACACTACATGAAATGTGAGAGGTTCTCTTTAAGTCTAAAACTCATACTTAAATCTCAGTAGCTAAGTAGGTCAGTGAGAGGATCTGAAACAACTTCTTGGCTCTTGGTCTAGTGCTTTGCTGGTTACATTCCACTACCTGTCTAGCACTTTAATAAGAGATAGTAGGACCATAATAGCAATGAGATTAATATTCAGTATCACAAAATAAACCCAGGGCTTAAAAACTAGATGGAGTTCAAACTTATGGTACATTTGGAAGTTCTGAGAAAAACTAGAGTCAAACAAATAGTATAGAAAATTTATATAATCTCTATATAATTATATATAATTTTAATATGCGATAGTATAGAAAATTTAAATCATCAATTCATTCATTTGACAAATATCTATGGAGTACCTACTATGAGCTGATCACTATTCTAGAAACTACATATAAAACAATGAACAGAACAAACACAGCATCTGCTTTCATGATGTCTATGGTGTGAAGACAAATCTTAAAAATATTTCAAATGTATCATCTAATTACAACTGTGATGAGAGTTACAAGACAAATGTACATTATGCAATGAAAGTATAAAACATGGGAACTCAATATTAGTAGTCTAGAATTGTCTGAGGAATAGCTATTAAACTGAAACCCAGAAGATGAGTAGGTCTTAGATAGGCAAAGAGAGAGAGTTCAGAGGAAAATATGAAGGCTTGGGAGCAGAAAACTCTTTTTGCATTCAAGGAAGAGGAAAATATGCCATTGTGTCTACAGAGAAATGAGCAAGAGAGGTAGCACAATAAAAGATCAGAAAGGTGTGCAGGAGCCAGTTCACACAAAAGCTTGCTTTGTAGACACTGATGAACATGATGAACCTTGCCTTAAGGCCATGAGTTTTCAGAGAAGTACCCCAATAAGTGAAGTGAGTGTATTAGTCAGCCAAAGGGGTGCTAATGTGAAATATCAAAAATGGGTTGGTCTTTATAAAGGGTATTAATTTGGGGTAGAAGTCCACAGTTACCAGGCCATAAAGCATAAGTTTCTTCCCTCACCAAAGTCCATTGTCACGTGTTGGAGCAAGACAGCTGCCGACATTTGCCCAGGGTTCAGACTTCTTGGCTTCCTCTCTTCCCGGGGCTGCATTTCTCTCCAGGATTAGCTCCTGTTTCCTCCACAAGGTCAGCTGTAGGCGATCAGGCGAACGGTTCGCTTCTCTTCTCCTGGGGCCTTCTTTCCAACATCAAAGCTGCTTCTCAAAACTGTTCTTGCCATGCCTTTTATATTTGATTCCCCACCCACTAAGGGGTGGGGCTCAACACCCTAATTATAACCTAATCATGCCCAGATTAACAGATCAGTTTACAAGCATGATCCAATTATATTTTTGGAATTCATAATTACATCAAATTGGCCAAAGGTTACAGTGAGTTACTGAATCTGTGAGAGAAAAAACATTGCTTTTCATAAAAATTCTTGGAGTTGAGACCAACAAATTAGTCTTATATGGCTTACTCCTTATGAGAAAAACTGCCTGAGGGGGACTAGAGTGCAATTTCCAATGATCTGTCCATGGGGGAAGTTCATGTGTTAAGTCTGGGAAAAGCAATCAAGAGTAGTTTTGTCATTACAGAAAAGAGAGAATGTGAGGTTGGGGCCAATGAGAGAATAGGCTACCACAGACTCCAGGCAATTCCCTGTGAAAATACACATCTTCAGAAAGCAAAAAATTAGGATAAATTTGGTGGGACCAGGTGTCTTGTAAAAGGTACAAGAGACTGTGGAACTCATTGTGGAGGTGTAATCTAAATAGCTTGCCAAGTTGAATGAGTGGAGGGAAGCATGAACAAATAAGGTCAGCAATTACAATAAGAACCATTTAATGAACACTTTAAATGTGACAGGCTATGAATTACTTAAATGTCTTTACATGATCTTCATAAGGACTGTATGCCTAGCTCAATTATCACCTCCATTTATCAAAAACTGAGGCTTAGAGTGGTTAGGTAACTTCCAGAGATCACACAGCTATTAGGTGGCAAAGCCATATTTGAATCCAGGTGGCATCACTTTGGAGCTCAGGCTTTTAACCACTATAAGTTCATAGGGAGAATGCACAGAATATTGTGGTCACCCATAATTAGGAGTTTTTGGTTATAACTAAGTCATCAAAAGGAGAGAAGCTCCTAAGTGAAACACAAGTAAAACACATTTATTCCTTTGTTTATTCAGCCAATATTAATGAGACATTATATAAAGGAGGGACAGAAAGGAGGCTAGTGTGTCTGGAAAGTGAGTGCAATGACAGACACCACATGGTGAGAGGAGATTGTAAAGGAAGGGAGGGCAGATGATATTTGGGTTTGTAGGCCATGTTAAGGATTTAAGTCTCTAACCTAAGAGTTAAACCACATATTTGAATTTTTAAAGGATCACCCTATCGGCTTTATGGGTATGGATTTTACAGAGGCAAGAATGAATGTGGTAGTCTAGAGAGAAGTTTATTGAAAAATCTCAGGCAAGAAATGATGGAAAACGTGAAGGTGGTGGATATGGAGAGAAATGTGTAGATTGGGGATGTTCTTAGAAGGTAATATTGAGAAGATTTGATGAAAGATTGAATTAAGAATTGAGGGAAATTACAGGGATTCCCATGTTCCCCACCTCCCACACCTCCCACAACATCCCACACCAACATCCTTCATCAGTGTGGCACATCACTCACAATGGATATACACATCCTGGGGACTTGCCACCAAGCATAGACACAGTTCACATCATAGACCACACTCTCTGTAATTTCTGTGTAATATTTAAGTAATCTAAACACCTTTTAATATATATATATATATATATAAATAACATTTATGTAAGCAAATGCACATATATGCATATATATTTACATATCATTTTACAAATATTGGTATGTATTGTGAAAATTTTGATTTTTA